>JBCJKQ010001971.1:5885-19201 GCA_039654585.1 Touit purpuratus
CTGACAGGCAATGAGGGCACGGAGCCGCTGCCACGGCTTTTAAAGTGAGACCCCCCCTACGTCACAAAGGGATCCCCCTATGTCACAAAGGGACCCCCCCCTACGTCACAAAGGGACCCTGGCAACGGCACCACCCGGATACGGGACCCCAAAATGGGGGCCCAGCCTCAGCCCCCCCACCTCACGGCCTCGTCAGCCTCCCAGAATACACCAAAACCCCTCAATCTCCCCCAAGCCTCCTGAGGCAGCAGAATCCCCCCCATGGGGTGCAGGGTTTCCCCATTAAGCCCTCAGAAATGGGCTTAGAATTGAAAGAAAAGGTTTTGAAACCCACACATGAGGATTTGGACCCTAAAAACCGCTTCCCCTCGCACTGAGAAATGGGATTTGGTGTGAAAAAGGAGGTTTAATCATGCAGTGAGGTTTTGGGGTCCTGGAAAGGGAGGACTGGGTTTAATAAAGTGGTGTTTGGATGTTAAACGAGTTTTTTGAGCCTGGAATTCTAAAATCTTGAAGGTTGAAAAGATCTCTCCACGTAATTTGGAGCAGTGCCTCATGAAAGCGCAGCCCTAAATCTTTTAAACTGCTCCGGGCACAGTCTAAGGAGGTTTTCTGACCTCCAAGGGAGATTTCGGGCTGAAAAGGCTGGATTTTCCCAAAATCAATCTTGACCGAAATAAAAGGATGTCTTCTCGAACCTTTATCCTCTCAAAACAAAATATACCAAATTAAAACTTTATTCTCTCCATACGGGGCTGGGGTGTGATCCCTCCTTTTTCCATGCAACTTCTTGACATTTTGCGCGTTCCTGCATGCTGTAAAACCACAAAATCCCCTTTTCCACCCCAGTCCTTCAACATTTCCATTTTTTTGGTCAAGAAGACCCCAAAAGGGGGCCCAGCCTCACCCCCTCCCCCTCCCAGCGCAGCCCCAGGACGGAGGCTGAGGGGCCCTGAGGGAGGGCGGCCATTTTGTGCTCCCTCCTGGAGCACCGAGGGGCTGAGGGGAGATGTCTGCCCGTGGCTTCTGGGGGGCCGTGTCAGGGAATGGGGGGGCTCTGGGAATGGGGGGGCTTCTGCTAATTAGAGTCCTCAGTCGTTTGGGTCGGAAGAGACGTCCAGGGTCATCTGGTCACAAAAGGGGGTAGCGTTGTGGGGCCGCACGGTGTGGGGTGGGCTCCTTTGGGGCAGCCGCTGGGCCCCCAAGGGAAAAGGAGGGAGCGGGAAGGTGAAGGGTGCGGGGAGGGGGGCTGAGCCGCACGGCCGGGTTGTCCCCCTGGTGCTGCCCCAAGGCATGGGGTCTGCCGTGGTGGGGAGCCTTCGAGGTGGCGAGGAGTTGTGTTTGGCCTTAGGAGCGTGGCGATGCGAGTTATGTGGCTAACGTACTTCTGTCAACGTGGCGGTTTGTTGTGTTGGTTAATAAATGCACGCTACCAACGTGGAGAGCCTCTTTGAGTCCCGGTGATAGCGCCATCAAACTGTGGTGGCTCCCAGGCATGATGTTCAGCCTCGGTGCTGAGCCCTTCAGGTCATTAACGCAACAAAATATGACAAGGGTCTGAAGTTGAAAGCTATCTTTCCATGCTGCACGTGGAGAAAATGGTCATTTCTCAAAAGGTGTACGCTGATGTCAAATCAGGGATGATCCCCAAATCAGTTGTGTATCTCAGCGTCCTGTGTGCAAGCACAGGAGTCTGATTTTCTTGGAAAGTGCTTGAATGGAGTAAAGCATTAATGTTTAGGTATACTTTTGATCCAGTTGAAAATTAACTTTTTCTGTGCAAGTACAGAGGCATAGAGGCACTGTCTGCAGTTGGGCTGGCTTATGCCATGAAACAAGTAATCTGCAGAATCGTGTTTGCATTTAGAGTGTGGTGGAGTTCTGCTTTTAGTTAGATACCTATTGTCCTTTAAAGAGGTACACCAGGGAAGAGAATTTGAAGGTAATAATAGATATGTTGTTGTCATTTGGTTGAAATTTTTAAAATTACGTGGGTGACTTTTCTGGTACGTAGAGTTACTTAATCCCATGTCTTGATAGGTTGCCATCAGTAGCACAAAATCTGCAGTTGTTACTGATGTCTGTAGAAAAAGTTTTGAATGTCTGTTAGTGAATTAGGTCAGTTAGGTTAGTTAATCTCTTGATTGTTGGAATTACGTGTTAAATCTGGATATAATGAGCTTAAGTTGATCTTTTGTGTCCATAAATATGGTGTTACAAGAAATCTTGATTTGTTGCACCACAAATACTTTTTTTTCTTTATGCAAATACATAATGCATGCTTTTTAATACTTTCCAGATAGGAACATTGACCATCCTGAAGAAGACATCACTTCCATGATACTTTGACATAGTCCCCTGAAAATGAAGCAAGATTCTACTAGAAATGCTGCTTACACGGTGGACTGTGAAGATTATGTGCATGTGATAAAATTCAATCCACTTGGTAGTGGAGATGCATGTTCCCTCATTGCATATGGTGGCAATAACTATGTAGTTGCAGGGACACGTAGATTTCAGGTTAGTTTTTGTTTATTGCTTTTATTAGTTGCTTCATGAAACTGACAGCATGTCTTCTGACAAAGACTAAAGTCACTTTCCTGTGTCTTTCCCAACCCCATTTTGCCAGGATGTGTTTTACTCCTTTATTACATTAATGACTTTGGGATATTTGGTCTTAAAGAGAAAAAAATGTATATATAAATACATATTGGTGTTAGCATCCTGCTGGTGTAAAGTTCTTTTTGAGTAGGCTGCAATGAAAACAGGAGTGCTCTACTGGAAGAGTAATCCCAGTTCAGTATTTCTTGCAAATGTTTGTGACTACTACCTGGGAACTTAAGCAGGTAGCTTTGGAAATATGTAACTTAACATTTGCTGTATGGTGTTCTGTTTTTTTAAGGCTTTCAGGTAGCTATCAAAGCAGCAAAGATTTCAAATACCCGAAATAGAAAGGAATAATTAAAATTTCCAAAGTAAGTTTAGAGACATTTCTTTCAAGGAAGGGCAGTGACAAATAGTTACTTAATATACATCTGCTTTCTAGGTTATTATCTTACATCTCTCTGACAGACTGTTAGAAACAGTAAAATATGTTTTTTTACCCTGACATTATTTCCAGTCACCATATCGTGAAAATTGTTAAAAAGTAAAATAGCATACTGTGTATATTTATATGTAATACTTTTTTTTTTTTTTTTTTTTTCCCCTGGGTGCTTGAAAATTGATAGTAGAACACTCTCATCTTCCTTTTTCTTGAGCTCACTTCTCCTTTACATGGTACTATTTTTATACTTTACTATCTAATGTAGAAAACAGTATAACTGGTCTTTATTATTCCCCAAAGTCTTAGTGTTGGAAATTTTCTGAAAATCACCTAGGTCCTTCCTAGCTTCTACATTATGCAGTGTGTATACAGAAAGATTTTTTTCCTTAAAGCAGAATTGTGCCATAGAGAACATTTCTTCAAAATAGCCTTCCTATATCTTGAGGTAGTACGCTGGATGTTTTGAGAACTTTTTGGAGATCAGTTGATTCATTAAGTCCACAATCCCAGCAATTGTTTCATCTTTGCCACCATCCAGTTCCCTCACCATTGGGAAGAATAGCCAAGGTAGTAATTTTGGTCATGTTAAATGATGAAGGGTACCTTTCTACCTGCTGCTGTTCTACCAGAACAACCAGGTTGTTCTAGCATTTTTCCATAAAGTAAAACCAACTGGGAGAGAAGATAGCCTACATGGCCTCCTTGCTTTTGTTCCCATTATTTTGCATTGCAGTGTGTGCTTATCATGCTGTTGTCAGTGGTTCTGGTTGTATCTATGCCGATATTGAGCCCAAAGAATGGGCTCAGCATGTCCCTCTGGCAAATCTTCTTTTTGTGCAGTGTAGGTTTGGTTTTGTGCTATGTTGACTTTGGTTTGAAACTGCAATCATTTCATGGATTTTTACTTACTTACATATTTCAAGTAAATACTTTCTTTATCGCAGCAGACACATCTAACTTTCAACTTCATATCAATCTGACTTGTTAGAAGCCATCAACCTGTTATTCTGAATTAGCTAACTACAGTATTTCTGTAGGAAGAGGATGCAGAAGTGGAAGGCATGCAATATAAGACACTACGAACATTTTGTCATGGAATCAGAGTTGATGCCATAGCAAGGAGTCCAGAAACTAGACTTGATGTTTTACCTCCCCAGATAAGGTATTTCGAATAAATTACTATAATGAGTCCTTGTCCCATATCTGTTTTCTCTAAGTCCTTAGTATTGAACTCACTTTAATGCTTACAGCTGAAATCTAACTCTGAAGAAATTGCTGTTGGAAGTCTGTGAACACCATTGAAACAACAGTTTAATTCTTAGTCATCCTTAGATAATTTGTTCTGCTTCCTGAGCCCCTTACTCTTTCCTCCCCACAGTAGATTCACAGTAGACACGAGATTTTTTAATTTTAATCGACCTGTAATCTAGTTAGTCTTTTTATTGTATGTATCTGTATAATGTGTATGTATCATTGTAAGAATGATACTAGTATCATGGTCTGCTTTGTAAAATTACACCTGATGTTCTCCATAGTATGGGCTATGTTTAGGAGTAAGTCGGATGCTATTTGTGAGACCTGTCAAGCTGTAAGTCTAGAAAAATGGTCAATTATTAAATATGCACTTAACATGAATTCAGATGTTCTCAATTGCTTGTAAGCCTCTTCAAAACTATGCTGGTTGCTTACTGCTGCATATCTTTACAGTCTTTTGTTTAAAATAAGTTGGAGACTGGTTAATAAATTAATCCCTAGGTAATTTAAAACACTGATGATGAGGGTTCTGTTTTTTCTATCAGCCACTTCCTCCAAGGTAAATTCTGTGGCAGTTATAAGAGAGATTTCAGGTAATTCATAGTTGATTCAGATTTAGCTTTGTCAAATGTTTTGTATTACTTTCCATTAAAAAGTATTCTTGGCACTTGATACACCATATTTTATAGGCAAGTTCCAATTATAACTCTGAATGGTTGATGCCAAAGCAGAAAAATTAGAATATACGTTTGATTGAAAATCTAAATTTCCTTTTGCATGTCATTTTGCAGGTTTAAAATGGGCTGAAACTCTTGGTTGATCTGGTTTGGTTTGTTGTTTTTTTTTTTTTTTAAATAAACAAATAAAAGTCAGCCATTACAGTGCTATCTGACAGAAGGGCTTTTCTTTTTCTGTTGAGTGTAGGTTTTGTACAGCAGCTTCTGATAGGAAGTTAAGGCTATTTACTTCAGACCTGCAGGACAAGAATGAATATAAGGTAAGGGTAACTGAGCTGATATTGAATATTTCTTTAGTCTCTAATGGAGTCTAATCTTTCACTGAGCTTGTGCTTCACTTTTCTTAATGTACAGTATGATGTAGAACACTAAACTCTGGCAGACCCATCATCTCTAGCAAGGATCAGTGTATTGAATATACCTTTCTATCTTTAAAGTGGGCATAACTAATTATCAGCTATATTATATTTTGATTTAAAAGTATTTATGTAACAGCCAAATTGACAAAAAGTAAGTGGAGGTTTATTTGTGGTCTAAAACATGGTCTAAAAATATTCTACAGGTGAATTTGAAGTACTGTGTTGGAAAAGGTTCCTTTACATAGAGACCTGTAAAATATTATGTGGTATTGTTTATTAGACTTGTCTTTATGGAGAGCAAATTTAATGCTTTGTCTCTTTCCTTGGGGAACAGGAAAGTTGCAATGAAACCATTTTGTACAGTACAAGATTTAAAGAAAGAATATTGAATTTTGTACGTAGCTGCAGACAGTTATATAAAACATGGCCATGGGCCAGTACTTGTTTATGTCTAAAATAAAAAGAAAGGGAATGACTCCTTCAAATACGTCTTCGCTTCCTGTTCTTTCAGTGTAGTGTTCTTTCACCAGTGATGTTAAGAGGTGTCGGGTCTAAGAGATTTCTGTTGTTTGTAAGGCATTCTTGTCTTTGTAACTCCTACGTCACTTGGGTATGTACATACTCTTCAAAATTTTGCCTTTGAAACAATACCCCAGTCCAAATATTACTATTAATTAGATGTTCGTTTGAATTTGTTTTGTTGAGGTTTCAGACAAGAAAAAGCAAAGCTAATCAGTGCTGAAAAATCAGGGGTTAGAGTTCCTTCTTTAGTGCTTTGGAGTATGATAATGCGTCTGAGAGTTGTGTATTCAATATGCAGGGGAAAAGAACTGGCTTTCCTTTGTGGTTTGGCAGTATGTATTAGTAAGACAATATTTGTCATACAGAAAGTAAATTAATTGCAGATGTCACTCTTGGTCAAATAATAATGGAGTGAGTAAAGCTATATATAAGTAAAAATGGGCATTACTAAAAAATAAAAAGTATTTCAATTTCAGAAAAGATGTTCTATGTTACTTCATGCATGCACCTTCCCATTTTTTCCTTCCTTCGTGCTTGGTCCATCACCTTGTATGGCCTCGTCAGCCAGGAAGTAGGATAACTGACATGGTTGCAAAGAGCTTGGCTGGCACTTCTAGCAACATATTTCTAGAAATTGTTAACGTTGTTTGCTTGAAAGTTGATGTGTGTCACTCCTTAACCAAAGTTACCATTTTATATAATATCTGTCAGTTTTATGATATTGTAGACAAGCAGCTTTGATGGTGTGAGTTAATCATTTAACTTTTTTAGCAGAATATAAAGTTACTTTACTCGTTACGTATGTCTGTTTTAATTCGAGAAATTTATAGAATTGTCTGTAAGCATGTGGAAGAAAGAGAATAGGTAGAGTCATTAATAACAGTATAGACAATGGAATGGTTAATTAGTGGAAATAATCAAACCCATAGAAGAACCTGGTACTACAGGCTCTACATTCAGCTGTCTAGTGTCTCTCTCTTTTTTTTTTTTGGATTAACAATGGGCCTGATGGACTGTCTGTCTGCTAAAATCAGTGACAAGTCTCTTCATTTCAGCATGGTTCAAGGCATGAATGAGTGTTTTTTTCCTTGTGTAATGAATACGAAAGCTTTAATTATTGGGTGTTAACGACCAACAAATTTTTGTGTTTTTGCCAAAAATTGTGAAAAAGTGACAGCTGTGATAGTTCATAGCCTTCATATCTCTTTTTGTCTCCTGTCTCTTATCATCTGGTCTTTAGCTGAAGGTGCTCTTTTATACATTCCGGAGCAGACTTCATGTCTATACTAGCTTTCAGACTGTTGCACATTGATTTAGGACTCCTTCCAGACTAACGCTAGGAATTCTCAATGGAATATGCTGTTTTCCTCAATAGGAACCCATTGCTTCCAGTTAAATAAATACATATGATAAATATTCAGCATTACAACTTCACACAAATGCATTTTTGATGCATTATGAACTTAAACTTTTTTAAAAATAGAAGTTTAAATAAGCAAGTTTATTCTAATGAAGAATTATATTAGGCTGTTTATTACTGAATTATAATAAGATTACAAAAAAAAAAAAAACACACTTAAAATAATCATTTTGAATATACCTGATGAGACAGTTATTTTGTAGTTTACTGTCAATGCATGATCAATATTAAAACCAGAGAAGCAAAGGTGGCAATGCAGTAGCACAGTCTGTGCTACTATTCTATTCTATTCTGAAAAAATGCTGTTTTTTCAAAATAGAATTTCTGTGATGGGTTACTGTTTTTCCCAGGTCTAACAAGTTTTTTTTGTTTTTGTTTTTGTTTTTTCTGCTATGTGACCAACACAAATTAAACTTTAAAACATGTATTTCTAATTTAGCGGAATATATTACACAGTAGCTTTGTCTGGGTGCCTACAAATAAATTTAAAATGCTACACTTATATTTCTATTAAGATAGCAATTATTTTTCATACAAAAACATTCTTTGGAGAACTGATTCTTCTACCCTTAGGACTTCTTTCTAACACAAACTGTGCTGACCTGCAGTTACAAGCTTCTACTGCAAAAATATGTCAATTACGTCACACATCTGAAAAAAAATATGACAAGTTGTGAGTGTAATGATCACAGAGGATGTATTAATACAAGAGGCAATACAACTGTGTGGCCAGATGAAGCTACAATAGATGGTTTATTTTTGACGCAACAGAATACTAAAGACCATTTGGGGCTTATGCTATGCAAATGAGAAGTTTCGGCTTCAGTTTAGCAATGAAGTTATTAGCACTGTTTATGCCAATTTCACCACTGGAACTTAGTCTAAGAACTTCATCAAGGGTATACTGAGACTGAGGAAGAAGTAAAAATTCCTGTTTTTACTGGATCGGGCTTGCTCTTAAAATGATCAGAAAACAGCCTAAAATGTGGATTATTACCTAATAGTGAGACTCTCATTAGTGAAAAGGAATAGTGTGCTTATATTGGGGGATTGGACTAGATGATCTTTCAAGGTCCCTTCCAATCCCTAACATTATGTGATTCTTTGGTAAAAATGTCTTTAAGCACGTTCCAGGCTTTTGTTTGTTTGTTTGATTTTGTGTGTGTGTTTTTGTTGTTGCTTTGACAAAAAGTGGAGAAAATACTTTCTCCAGGTAGTCATCATAGTTTCTTATACTTGGATGATCATTGAAATATATACTTCTTGTGATTGAAAAAAAAAATAACACCTGACTCCCATGTAAAGTATTTGGAAATCTCAGAGGTTCACAAATATTCTATGAGCTATGCCGAGTTGATTTTAAACAGTTTGATAGAATGGTTTCGTAGTATTAGTCAATCAAAACCTCAGAAAAATTATTTCATGACCCTAAGGTTGAATACATAATGAACACATGGAAGACTTTGATCCATTGTACAGTGCACACTTGACACTTGAGGTTTCAAGAGAGGTACAAAATGTGCAAAAAAGCTGAGGGAAGTATGTCATTACAGTCAAAATGTAATCTCTGAACATTTTGCCTTTTATATTAAACAATTAGTATGTGTTGCTTCTGGAGGGATAGATGGAGTAATCTTACTCTGTTTTCCCAGTGGAAAAACTGTCTTGATGTAATTATCAACAAGGAACTTCAAGCATACTGAGTTTTCCATTACTTTGTCAATACAACTAATCCAAAATTTATGGGCTGGATCAAGCCCAGAACAAGAAACAAAAGGTAAAGTACAGTTGATGGATCTTCGTGAAGTCTTTTCTTGTTCTCAGGTTTTCATTTAGAAATGAATTGTGGCTTTCTTCTCCTGCTTCAGATTTTGCTTAATAAAAAGCATATTTCATCAAAACTGTGTATATAAAATGAGGCAGGATATTTGAATTCTGAATGCTGAAAATTTTCAAAAGACTTGCATCTAAAGAGTTTGGCATCATCTTAGGATGTATTAGTTCTAGTAAAATCCACAAGGTTTTATTGAAATTATGGGCTGTTGGGGGAAAAAAATAAGTTGGCTGCTGAAAGTGGTTCTGTATTGAACATTCATAACTTTTTAGAGGGGCAGCTTCATTATTGTGCATGGTTTACAGATTTATTTTTTTCTTTTTGATCAGTTGCACAGCTCGTTCTGAGGAACAAACACAGAGAACAGTATTTTGTTCTCTCAGAAAGCTGAGAAGTGATTGTTTTCATTCAACCTGGTTTTTCCTTGCCATCTCTTCATGTCATGACATTCTCCAGTGGATATTTTTGTGTCCTTTTTATGATACTTTGGGCAAAACAATAGCATCTATGCCTAGTGACTTATTCAGTGAGAGTAAAGAGGATGAAACAGTAATCTACAGCATCTACATATGGACTTCAAATAATTGACTTCAAATTGTAAGTGATTTAAGTAATTATAATTGATTTTTTTGGCATAATGACCATAGTGAGAGAAAACACACATGAATCCTCAGATTGAACAAACATACTTACTAGCTCAGAGCAAAAGGCTGAGATGTCCTTGGCTTAGTATAAGCACTGCTCTGCAACAATTAAAACATCGGGGTGTTATCAGCACTCTTCTCATCCCAAGCCAAAACACAGCATTCCACCAGCTACTAGGAAGAAAATTCTGTTCTAACTGAAACCAGAACACTGTTTTAGTTTTTCTCTGATTATATGAATTATATATTTGCTCTTTGAAGTTATGACCATATTGATTGCTATATAAATGACCATTTAATGTTCAGGGGAAGAAAAAAAGTGCTATAAGAACAAAGGAAAAGATCTTGTGTTTGAAGCTATCTGGTAAGAGAGAAAGAAATAGCTGTTAGGATGATTATTCTGTGTATGAGATTTTGTAAAGGGCAGAACATCAACTGGTGTAAATCACAGTCTAGTAGCATTAGTAGAGCTACTCTGTCTTATGTGAATTGAAAATCTAAAAGGCCTGTGATTTTTCAAAACCACTAGGGAACTCAAAAATAGTACTTTGACCAGCAGGCAGATTTTCCACAGCTGCCCTGTCTCTATTTCCAACAAAATCATTAGGAATGAGTAGTAAAAATGTGTATGACTTACTCCTAGCTTGTCCCAATTTATTCTCTATTCTTGATTTTTTTTTCATTAGATCTAAACTAGTGTTGGGTTTATTCAGCAAAGAGGTATTTGAATATGTAGCATGTTTTGTTTATTTTATGAAATGCTCAGTGTTTCTGAGATAAGAGGACTGTTTTAAAAACAATAGTCTGATACCAAAGGAAAAGGAACTACAAATGATTTAATTAGTGTGTGCTATCAGGAGTTAATAACTGAAAGACAGTTATGCAGTAAACCATAAAATCAGTGGTTCAAAGCCATGTGAAGTAAGCAGGATTTTTTTTGGCTACTTGAGTTCTTATTTTTTCCATTTATGCATGTGGAGCATGAAGACATTTTTTTTACTGAACTTAAAGGTTAAACTTTCAAAACTAATGGAAAATGCATTCCCTCAGACTTACCAAAATTATTCCTTACTTACTGTGTAATTTGCTTCAGCAGTAATGTAAGAAGCGGAATAATTTTTCAGTCTGTACTCAGTTTCTACTCAGAAATTTTTCTCAGGATACATCATCTGTTAATACCTTTGGAATGAAGTAGTAGAACAATTAGCACAAGAGCAAGAAGTTTCAAGTGTGTCAGTGTTGTTCTGTTAGAGTTCCACCTCTGTGTCTTGATATAATTAACACTGTGCCTCAGTATGTATATCATACAGAGAGACAAACAAGTTCAGATCTTCCCTTCTCTTCACTCGGGTAAGTTTAGCAGAAATACATAAGGAACACAAGTTTTCAATTTTAATGCATTAAAAATCTTGACATGAGCTGCTGCAGCAGTTACATCTCATGGCTGGCTTTGGTCTTTTGTTGTTGTTGGAAGACAGTGTTAAGTCAGATACCAGTTGAGAAGAGGCTGTGGTGATGCCTTCAGCGTTCTTACCTTTAAATTGTTAGTTCAGGAGTTCTTGTTGCTTTTACATGTAGCTTTCTTGGTCTTGTTGGTCTCACAAGACCAGCTGCAAAGTAGAACTGATTATTTAAGACTGTTTAAAAATACTCGAGCATCAGAATAATTGCAGTTGTTTTCTGTGTCATGTAGTCATAAATTGAAGGGCATTCATTGACAAGAGGTGTTGGTTTATAAATATGATGTAAACTTTAAAATTATCATGATTCTCTGCACTGACAATCTCAAAACTAATATAACCTTAGAAAGTATCTTCTTTTTTTTGAAAGAATACACCTTTGCAGTATTTATCAACCCCACCATGTTACAGTTATTCACAACTGTATGTATATACAAGATCAAAATTCCCACAGCTGTAAAAATTACAAAATAAATAAATAAAAGATTAGAAGTTGCAAAAAAGTTGATTGAAAAATTCAAACCCTGTGTTCTATATATTGTGTGTTACCTTCCCAAGGATGTCTAGATTCCAAGATGGATGAAGCAGTTCACAAGCCTATGGTTTACTTATGTATTTGGCAGGCTATTGCAAATTTTGAATTTTGCTTATTCTATATTTTAAAGTATAATATAGAGTAAACTAATGAAGAACTTGAGGGATAATTCCTGTATTTCACTTTTTTAAGCATTTCATAATTGTTTTACTCTTTCATTAAGAACAGAAAGAAATATATTTTTTAAATTTGATAGCAAAATTGTAAAGAAAATGGTTAAAAATACTGGTAGAGGAAATAGCTAAAATAACTATTGTTAAATTATTAATTGCAGTAAAGAAAAATGTGAATCAGTTTTATCGATGAGTCATATGTGTTAATGTGGAGCACAGTTAAAGTAAAATATAAAGAATCATAGAACAGCTCGGATTGGAAGCAATACCAGCTAACTCCAACATTTCTTCCATGGGCAAGGAAGTCACCCACCATATCAGGCTGCCAAGGGCCTCATTCAACCTGGCCTTGAACAGCTGCAGGGATGGGGCATCCACAGCTTCTCTGGGCAGCCTTTTCCAGTGCCTCACCACCCCCTGAGTGAAGAATTGTCTGACTGAGCAAAAAATTGCTCTCCATCTTTTTGATAAGCCCCCTTTAAGTATTGAAAAATTGCAATGAGGTCACCCCAGAGCTCTTTCAGCCTTTCTTCATAGGAGAGGTGCTCCAGCCCTCTGATCAACTTCATGGCCCTCCTATGGACCCATTCACACAGACCCACATCCTTCTTGTGCTGGGGGCTCCAAACTTGGACACAGTGCTCCAGGTAGCATCTCTCAAGGGCAGAGTAAAGGGGGACAATCACCTCTCTCGGCCTGCTTTGATACAGCCCAGGATACGGTTGGCCTTCTGGGTTGCAAGCACATGCTGCTGGCTCATGTTGAGCTTTTCATCTACTCCCAGGTCCTTCTCTGCAAGGCTGCTCTCAGTGAGTTCTTCTCCCAGTGTGTACTTATGTGTGGGATTACCCTGACCCAGGTGCAGCACCTTGCACTTGGACTTAGGTTCACATGGGACCACTTTGCAAGCTTGTTCAGGTGTCCAGGCTTGTCAGTCACTGTCAAGTCCAGTTTTTGTTGCACATACCACAGATATCAGTCCATCAGGAGGTTAGTTTTAGTCTCTATACAGAGATTCCTGGGGAAAGGTTTGATATCACTGGAAAATAAATATAACTAAAGTCACAACCTTTATTATATTGTTTGTAGTTTAGTTGTTTGGTTTTGTTTCATTTTACTACCTATAGCATGTTTGTTTCCATGGTACTCTTATGTCTTAGTTATTTTGCATAGGTATTTCACTAGACAGTAGACAAGAAAAGTCAGTGATTAATTATTTGTTATTTTTTGTTGGTTTTATTGGTTATTTGGTGTACTTTCTTTCTTTCTTTCTTTCTTTCTTTCTTTCTTTCTTTCTTTCTTTCTTTCTTTCTTTCTTTCTTTCTTTCTTTC
>JBCJKQ010002082.1:360-13180 GCA_039654585.1 Touit purpuratus
TGTTTCAGTCATTTCACAGCTTAGCTTTCTAAATGTCTCTTTGTTTATCAAGTCTTTAGGGTGGAGTAAGCTCTGTGCACTTACAAATTGCTAAAGCAGTGTTCCATGTCATGAATGGGACCGACTTGGTCTTCTCTGTTGTTTTTCGTATACAAATCTGACAGAATCCGTTCGCGTTTTGCTCCTTGAGCTCTGTCGGCATTGTGTCTACAGATGTGTCTGTGTGTGGACGTGTGCCTGGGCACTCCCGGCGGCTGCTGGGCCAGCAGCTGCGAGCAGTTGTGAGCGTGGCTCGCCTACTTGGAGACCGCTTGTGTTTGAGGGAAAACTCAGCCTTTACCGCTGAGCTCCACCGGAGCCGTAAGGAGACGCTCTCCTCCATGACGAGCGCGGCGATGGAAGCCGCATTTCGCACCCCTGCTTTGACCACAAGCAGACGGCCCCCTCCACCCTCCCCAGGACTCGAGGGCGAGCTGTGCGCGTCCCTGGGGGCCGGGGGCTGCCCCCCGGTGTCCCCTCACACCCACCCCTCAACCCCCGCTCCGCCCGCGCCCTCCTGCCGCGGGGGGCCGCTGTGCGCGGCGGGGCGGCGCCGCCGAAGGTTGCGGCCGTTGCCTAGCGAGGCGCTGTCACCAGCAGCGCGGGCGGCCCAGGCGCGGCCCGCCGGCCCCTCAGCCCGCCCGGAGGCTGCCTCCCGCCGCCCGGAGCAGGTTTGGAGCGGGGAGCGACGGGGCCGGGGCTGGGGCTGGGGCTGGGGCTGGGGGGAGCCGCCCCACAGCGCCGCTGAGCCGGCATTTTGCTTGGTGTTTGTTTGAGGAGGTAGGAAATGGGATCTCTCCCCTCCTCCGCCCCTCCCCTCCCGCGACTGGTTTGGGTGTCATTTTGGGAGGGGGGGGGAGTCAGTAAGTTTTCAGTATCTGCTCGTGATTGCCGTGCCCTTTCTGAAATGAGCGGGATTTCAGGCTCTTGCTTCTCTTGCTTGGCTTCGCTCTGCTCGGTTCTGTACAACAAGGCTTTTTGTCAGCTTCCCAAGCTTCTCAGCTCGGAATGGACAAGCCCTCAATGCAAATGGGTGTGAGTGAAATGCCAAAACTCTTCTCTTTGCAACCACAGAAGACTTGTGTTTCAGTCTGGTTGCATTTTCATGCAGGCTGAATTTGATGTGCGTAGCTGGTGAGTTCTGCCAGTTGGGTAACAGAGCAAAAAGGCTGCGTGGGAGTTGAGCAAGAAGGAAGTTCAGCAAACTTTCCTTTGCATGGCAAAGCCTCCTTGACTGAGAATCAGCAAGAGAAGAGCAGAAGATGTGTTTGGGATCCGGCAGCATTTGATACCCATCGAGGCTTTGGAGTGTTTCTGGAGTGTTTCATTTGTAAAGAAATCCTATTCGATGCTTCTTCTTGTGCTTCAGAATTAATAGATGGGGGGCAGTATAAGGAGCCATGGTTGCTGAAATATATAACTAATAAAAAATAGTTCCATATGGGCATAAACAGACGGATTAAAATCAGAGGAATGCTTGGTGTGTAGTAATCACAACTATTTAAAATCATACCCACCATGTAAGCAACACGACAGCTTTCTGTGCTTCTGAAATTCTAAATACTTGGCCCTTGTAAGCAGAAGATGGCTTTCAAGCACGTGTGTGTCTATAGGTATAAATTCAGGATAAAAAGGTTTTGTTTGAATAATTTCTGTTGCCTATGCATCGGTACTGTAGCAGTGAGAAAATAAGGTTCATTGTAAGTCTATGCTTTATCAACAGTTCATTAACAAGATCTTACAATATTGTTGCTTCATCCGGCAGTATAACGTCCAAACAGAAAGTCTGACCACTTTCAGACCAAAGGTTAAGTCTGCTAGCTTAGAAGGTAATAGAAGCAAAATTAGTTTCCGCACTGGTTTAACAGTTGTTAACATATCTGCTTTTTTATCACAGTTCCTTTCCAGGGTGTAATGATGCTTATGTATTCTTTGGGAAACTCTTCAACATTCTGCTTCAGCAGGGAGTTAATTCTTTCTTCTTTAACTCGGAGAACATTTTTTCTTAGGTGCAGAAAATTGCAAATGAGGTGAACAGAGGAATTGTAACAGATCTTCATGAATACTGAGTGGGGAGCACAGAGATGGAGGCCGGCATGGAGGAGATCCTGGTTAAAGTTGCAGTAAGGGTCAGACCTCTGCTTTCCAAGGAAGTATTTCATAACCACCAAGTATGCGTGAGATTAGTCCCAAATACACAACAAATAATCATTGGGAAAGACCATGTCTTCACTTTTGATGTTGTATTTGGCAAAAACTCAACCCAAGAAGAAGTTTATCCAGTTTGCATTAAACTTCTTCTAGTGTCTTTGGCTGAGGGATATAATGCTACAGTATTTGCATACGGACAGACAGGTTCTGGGAAGACTTACACCATTGGAGGTGGTCACATTGGTACGTTGTAAAAAGTCTTTTTTTGTGTGTGTGTGAACAATGTAGTTCTGCAAATTAAGTATTTAATACATAACAGATGATGCTTGAGAATTTTTAAGAGATAATGAAAAAATGTATAGCAAAAAAAAGACATATATATTCCAAAGTTTATGTGATGGTTGTGTTCTAAACACAAATTCTGTGTCCATTAGGCTATCCCAAAAGTATGAGAGAAAAAAAAAATAAAAAAGTGCTCTTTCCCATTCTCTATTCTAACAGGCAACTCACCCTACTTTCTGAAACACAGTGCTTTAGAAATTTTTGCTCCATTTATCCTACTTAGAAAGTATCTGCTTTAGGTAATTGTATGAAGCAAACTCACTCTTGGACTTTTTTCAGAGACTGACAAAGAGATTTCATAGATAAATGTCATGGAATAGAATCCTAGAATGGTTTGGGTTGGAAGGGACCTTAAAGATCACCCGGTTGCAACCCCCTGCCACGGGCAAAGATGTCACCCACTAGACCAGGTTGCCCAGGGCCCCATCCAGCCTGGCCTTGAACACCCCCAGGGACGGGGCATCCACAGCTTCTTTGGGCAACCTGTGCCAGTGCCTTGCCACCCTCTGAGTAAAGAATTTCTTCTGACGATCTAATCCAAATCAACCCTCTTTTAGTTGGAAAGCCATTCCTCCTTGTCCTATCATTACACCACCTGCCAAAGAGTCCCTCCAGAGTCCCTCCCCAGCTTTCCTGTAGGCCCCCTTTAGGCACTGGCAGGCTGCTGTAAGGTCTCCCCAGAGCCTTCTCTTCTCCAGGCTGCACAACTCCAGCTCCCTCAGCGTGTCTTCGTAAGAGAGGTGCTCCATCTCTCTAAGCATCCCTGTGGCCCTCCTGGACTCTCTCGAATACTTCCACGTCCTTGTGCTGGGGGACCCAGAGCTCCAGGTGGGGTCTCACGAGAGCAGAGCAGAGGGGGACAATCACTTCCCTCCCCCTGCTGGCCATGCTGCTTTTGATGCAGCCCAGGATATGGTTGGCTTTCTGGGCTGGAAGCACACATTGCTGGCTCAGGTGGAGATTCTCATCAACCAACACCGCCAGGTCCTTCTCCTCAAGGCTGCTCTCAATCTGTTTTCTGTCCAGACTGTAGTTGTGCTTGGAACTGTTCCAGCACAAGTGCAGAACCTTGCATATTGGCCTTGTTGAACTTGATGTGGAATTCAAATTTTGCTTTTTTAAAGGCAGATATCTGAAACTCTACTATTCGACTTACTTGGTATTTCCAAGTCAGTGTTCCTCAAACACCTGAGACTGGAAACTACTTTTTTTCTGTATTAGTTCGCAGAAGAATTCTTCAGCTTCTGCATGTATACGATTTTGCTTTCTGACTCTCTCTGGAATCCTGTATCAGCAGCTCTGGTTATCTTCCCTTCCATATGGAGAAGTCACAATTTGTTTGTCTGTTCTGCTGAAGAAGAGAGAAGAAGTGGAGTAGCAGGAATTAGAAGACTATCTGGATTTTTCTTGGTCCTTGATTCTGAATTTGAAACCCTGAAAATGATGTATTCATTCTTTCTGCATAAAGGATTTGCAGTTTTATCATTAATTCATGAGCAAGTTCAAAATATTTTTTTCTTCTAGCGTGATTTTTTACTAATTTAATTTTCTTTTAGTCTCGTACCCGCAGAAAGTAGTAAAGTTCTGTATCATTTCCATGCATTTCTGATCAACAGAAAAGCAAATCTTTACATGAAAACTTGGGAAAACTGAGCTCTTCCTATTCCTTATTATATTGAGTGATAAACCTCGCAGACTTCTCTTTAGTTTTAGTCTTTGTAATTTGTGTGACAGAATGACTGCAAGTGTCTGTGACATCTGTGTTTCGATTTTAGCATCAGTTTCAGAGGATGAAAAAGGCATAATCCCACGGGCTACTCAGGAGTTATTTCAGCATATTTCTGAAAACCATAACATCGATTTCCGTGTGAAGGTATCTTCTATAGAGGTTTACAAGGAAGAACTTCGAGATTTATTGGAGTTGGAGACCTCTGTGAAAGATTTACATATCCGAGAAGATGGAAAGGGAAATACAGGTAGGATTTCAGCTCTAGAACTTTGTGCATTTGATTTCTGTTGTGTGCACAAATTACTGTTTCCACCTCTTGAAAAGAGAGCTTATCGATGACTAATACTAGACGAAGTCACGTTTTCAAAATATCAATTCAGTTTAGCTGATCTGAAGCAGCCTTCATTTGAGATTCCTATGAACAATATCAATGTTCCTCCAGAAGCAGCATCAGGTGGTAAGGTAGTACTGTTACTGTTTCTGCAAATTCAGCATAGAAACACAATTGTGCATGATTATTCAGTTGAATGAATGCTTTAAGATTAAGCCTTTGCTTCTCACTTCAAAGTTACATTTGTTAAGCTACTTATGCTGTAAATATCTGCTTCCATTCCACTAAGAACTATGTTCTTAACATAGGCTGGGAGTCACTTTTACTACAAACTTTCAAAATTTCTGTCTTTTTTTTTTTAACTGACAAAGTAAGCTTTGAGCTAGGTTTGCTCATACTTTTTTTCTAGATAGCGCTAAGTTGCAAATTGCATAAGACGATGTGTAAACACCTAAGTCTGTGTATTCTGTTTACGATATTGTTTCAAATGCTGTGACAAAATACACCCATATATTCTATTTCTGCAGGTTTCAGATGTGCTGTACTTCGTGCTTTCCACATACTGTTTTATTTTATTTAGCTATGTGCTACGACCTTATAATAATGCAGGCTTGTATGCTTGTGTGATTTGTGTTTATAGATTGACTCTTCATAATTGCAGTAAACTTTTACTGAAAAGTTTAAAATTAATTTAATTATTCTGATTTTCTTTTGGTGTTTGAAGTGATTGTTGGTGCTAAGGAATTCCAAGTAGAATGTGCAGATGAAGTGATGAGCCTGTTGGAAAGTGGCAATGCAGCTCGTCACGCAGGCACGACACAAATGAACGAACACTCTAGTCGATCACATGCCATTTTTACTATCAGTATTTGTCAGAAACAATCTGCAGAGTCTCAAAAAAAAATAGTGATCCACAGGATTCACCTTGGAAATCAGTCCAGATGATTGCTTCAAAGTTCCATTTTGTGGATTTGGCAGGATCAGAGAGGGTGACAAAGACTGGAAATACCGGTGAACGATTCAAAGAATCAATTCAAATCAATAGTGGTTTGTTGGCCTTGGGAAATGTCATCAGTGCTCTTGGAGACCCAAAAAGGAAAAGCGTACATATTCCATACAGGGATGCTAAAATCACTCGCCTTCTGAAAGACTCCCTAGGAGGGAACACCAAGACTGTCATGATAACATGTATAAGTCCATCCTCATCAGACTTTGATGAATCTTTAAATTCGCTCAAATATGCAAACAGAGCCAAAAACATTAGAAATAAACCAGTTGTCAACTACAACCCTGATCAAGACCGGATTGATGAAATGGAACTTGAAATCAGATTGCTCCGAGAAGCTCTGCAGAACCAACAAGTTGGTAATCAGTGTTGACATGACTTCAATCAAGAAAGAACCCGAATCAGTTTGCTAGAAGAACAGCTCACCCGACTTCAAGTTCAGTGCTTCAGCTACAGAAACTGTTTGGACGAAGCCTTCCCATTCCTGGTTGATTTGAATGATGATGTTAGCTTAAAAAGCAGGAAGCTCTCACCGTGCAGCAAATTGACACTGGAACTGGCACCATGCAAGAGCCCCATCATATCACAATTCTTCAGCTGAGGAGAGAACTAAAGAACTGCCAGGTATTTCATTCTAAGTTGATTGTTTAGGTACCTATGAACAATTCAGGAAAGCTAATGTGTCTGTCTTGTAGGAGGAGGAGATAGAGTTCCAACAAGTTAGAATTTTATAAAATCAACCTATTTTCATTTTTCACACTGAATTCTGGTAAGCCTGTAGATTGTTACCTCGCAATCGCATACACAAATTCTGGCTTTTCTTGTTTCTCATCATCCTAAGTTACAGCTCTGTTATTTATTCTTCATTTTTTTTCTCTGGCTTATTATAAAGCTCTGCTTCCCAGGTTCAAAACAGTGTAAGAGCTGGGTTTAAACTGAAAGATACCCAGATAAGCATTCCATCCACAGCTAGGAGGAGATGGTTAGGGAGATGCTAAAATAAACAGGGCAATAAAGGCTCTTGAGCAGCTCTTAAGAGTTGTATTTACTTGAAAGATATAGGTTGTACAGAAAAGATAGAGTTGTACAGAAGTATCTGTCTTTAGAATGGTAAGACATAGTGTGTCTATACTTTGCATTTGGCTCCTAAAGGTTTTCTGGAAGGCCAACTACATTTGGAAGTAACCTTCAATCACTATTGGATCACTTACCCAGAAAAACATCTGAAAAAAAATAACATTATAATTTCTTTAATCTTTAGGCTCTTCTTTGAGATGAAAAATGAGGAGGGCCATCCTTATTTTTTTGTTTGAGAAGTGTATTAATATTATGATTGATGCTGAGATTTTACAGCCACATCTCACAGCACACCGAAGAAAGTAATTGGATTTAAATACCCACTTTGTAAGGTAGTGTTGGTTATGGGTCCATTCTTTCCTTTGGGAGAAAGAAACTTGTCAAAACAAAATCAATAGATGAGAAACAGAAGTAAAGAAACAACTGGTGGAAACCACTTTTGAAGGGAGCAGCTGATTCCCCAGAGGGCCATGCTGCCATAACCACAGGGACCTTGACAGCCTAGAAAGGTGGGCTGACAAGAACCTCATGAAGTTCAGCAAGGGCAAGTTCAGAGTCCTGCACCTGAAGAGGAACAAGTGCAGGCACTCGTGCATGCCGGGGGCCACCCCGCTGGAAAGCAGCCCTGCAGAAAAGGAGCTGGGCGTCCTGGTGGCCACCAAGTTGAACATGAGTCAGCCACGTGCCCTTCCTCCTAAGAAGGCTAGTGGTTTTGTTGGCTGCACTAGGCAAAGTGTCACTAACAGGTCAAGAGATGTGATCCTTCCGCTCAGTGAGGCCACAGCTGGAGTAGTGTGTCCAGTTGCAGTTGCAAACTGTATTTTGTGGTGCGTTATACACAGCATAGGCAGCCAGTCAAAAGAGGTGATTCTCCCACCATTTATTTAGCATTGATGTGGCCTCACCTTGAGTATTGTGTGCTCAGGGGCTCCCCAGTTGAAAAAGGATGTGAAGATAATTGAAAGTGTGCAGAGGAAGGCAACAAAGCTGGTAGAAGGGCTGGAAGGCAGGTCCTATGAGGAGAGACTGAGAACACTTGTGTTGTCCAGTCTGAAGAACAGGAGGCCAAGAGGCGACCTCATGGCTCTCAGCAACTTGCTGAGGAGGGAAGGTGCTGGTCTCTGCTGCTGGTAACTGAGGGAAGAATGCATGGGAATGGCACAAAGCTGTGGGGGATGTCCAGTTCACGCTGGACATCAGGGAAAATTTCTGTACCATGAGGATGGTCAGACACTGGCACCGGCTTCCTAGCGAGCTGTTTGGTGCCCCATGCCTGTCAGTATTCAGGAGGCATTTGGGCACTGCCCGCAATAACATGCTGTAACTTTAGGTTAGTCCTGAAGTGGTCAGCCAGTTGGACTTGATGATCTTTGTAGGTCCTTTCCAACTTTTCTACTGCATTCTGCTTGATTCTGTTCAGTTCCGGGCTCCCCCATGCAAGAGATTCAGGGACATCCTGGAAAAAGTGCAGCAGAGGGCCACAAAGATGCTTAAGGGACTGGAGCACCTCTCCAATGAGGAAAGGCTGAGAGAGATGGGACTGTTCAGTTTGGAGAAGAGGAGGCTCAGGGGGGGATTTTAGCAATGTCTTACAAATACCTGAAGGGAAGGTGCAGTGAACGTGCAGCCAGGACAAAAGGCAGTGGGCACAAGAGCTTCTAGGCTAACATCTGGAAGCACTTGTGTACCGTGTGGTGGCTGTGGCTGTGCACTGGAACAAGTTGCCCAAAGAGGTGGAGTCATCCTCTGAGACCATCAAAAGCCACCTGGACATGGTCCTGGGCAACCTGCTCAAGGTGGCCTTGCTTGAGCCAGGGGTTAAACCAGGTGACCTCCAGAGGTCCTTTGCAGCCTCAGCTGTTCTGTGATTCCGTGGTGGGAGAATTTGCCATATATACGTCCCAACTTTGCAGTTCCAATCACATCTTTGAACAACAAATAAATATATGTATGTATTTAATTTTCCAACTTCAAGAATAACAATGCCTGCGTTTCCACTGGCTGAATTTTCCTTTTATTATCTAGCAGGCTTTAGCTATGGATGAAGAAGTATTCATCCAGAAGGATCATGAATTGAAGATATTGCAGAATCAGATAAAGACATTAATACAGGAAAATGAAGAGCAACTGGAATCTTTAAAGAAGGCTGAAGAAACACATAGATTACAGGTATTTTTCCTCTGGCATATATTACATGTATCTATGTCGAACCATCCATCCACTATAGGAATGTACTCATGATTTCAAGAGAAATCCTTCAGAATTTTTTTGGATGTAAACACCTACCAGTCTTACAAGCACCTTGTTTGAATTAGAGCTGTATTCCCTAATGAGCTGAGATCATCTAGTGGGTGAATCACAATACTGTGATTCCTGAAGTGTGTGTATCAGCCTAACTGTGCCACAGCCTTCCTGTATGATATTAAGTGATTCATTCACCCTCTCTTTGCTTCCTGCCTTCCTCCAGATCTGTATTGTTGCTAAGTTGTTTCAGGACGATTCATGCTTTAGGACTTGAAAGGCTTTTAAAGATTGTTTAGAATCTCAAAAAGACCATCAAGTTCCTACAGAATGCTTTAATTGAAAGGCTGTGTAGAAACATGCTTTGTTATATCTTTATTCAGTGTGAGAGTAAAGTATTGTTGCCTTTTGACTTTTTAAGACAGAATTTCATCTTAGTATTCTGAGAGTTTACTATTACAAGAAGCTGAGTGACACAGTGGAAACACTGCTTGCCTCCTTCCCTCTCTAGATCTTGTATATGCTAATGAAATTGTAATGGGTAGTAAGTGAATAGCATTTCAAGATCCAGGAGACCATATATAGGATAGTTGATAGATCTGACTTTATAGGATGATAGATCTGACCTTTTTTAAAGGGAACAGCATAAACATGGCTAGTTAGTACTCTTCTCCTTATTCTCCTTGTTCTCCTTTTTCTCCTTTTTCTCCTTTTTCCTCTTCTTTGCTGATGGCTTGGGGAGAGTCAATGAATGAAAGGTAAGTCTACTGGTCACCGTCTTTTCCTTCCCTCTGTAACTTTTTTTCTGTTCTGTCATCTCTGGATAGGCTTTTTTTGTGTGTTTTCCTTTTTTAACCCATACTGCATATTGTCAGCTTATTAGACTGAAACAATCCATGCTTCTAATACCCATAGATGCTTATATACGATTATGCTTATAATTGTATCTTATGGAGGATACGAGGCAGATGATATGAACAGAAACAGTTGTACTGTAGGCAAAAGATCGCAGCTCTCACTTTTACTTAAAAACAGAAAAATCAGTATAATAATTAAATCAAATGCTTGTGTCAAATGGCTTAAAGTTGTATGCACAGGAAAGTGTCGTTTCAATGATACATGATAGAATAAGAACTGTAAAAGTAGCATGTAAATGTTTGTACCCATGTATTTATGTAACAGGTTATGCACTATGGGGTTGTATGTACAAGGGCATAAGGGACAGAGTCTTATAGGGATTAAAAAAAAAAAAAAGTTGCAAGGTGGAGTTGCCCATTACTACTTCCACAATCATAAAATGCATGGTATTGACATATATATTCTTTTTCCTATGACACAGAAATATTATGTATTGTATTCCAACAAAACGTCAATTTGTGGGGCATTGTCTATGTATGGGGAAAGGACTTGCAGTCTAAGAAGATGAGAAAAAAAGAATAAATAAAAAATATATGATTCAAAGTAGGAGAATGCATACTTTAGTTAACTATCTCTAGCTGTTATTCAAATTTCCTGTTGGTAGGCAAGATTTTCGATGTATTCTGAAAGGAACAGAGAAGACTGAAAATTGTATGGTCTTGGCCTTATGGATAAATCAGTTCAGTGAAGATATGTAATTTTGAACAATGCACAGAGATTGCTGTAGGAAAGGCAAGTAAGTTCTTCAAACTAGCATTACCGACAAATTTGAGGCTGGGTAGAAAAGAAAGTAACGGTTGATACAGGGGATCCTGGGGTCACGTACAGTTTTATGAATGTTAATTAATAAAAATAATCTTTCAAGTTGGACCGCTCCAAGAGGAAGAGGAAGCCTACATGTATGTACATTTCATTCTTTAAACTCAGACCATGTGCTTCATTTGAACATTTTTCTTGAATTACCGTTTTATTTATCCATGAACACACAAATAAGGCAAGCAAGGGCTGATAAATATGTCATCTACTTCTCACTAGATGTCTAAATCTAGCTGACATAATTTCTATAGGACAGGTCCTTTAGAGACAAAAATGTCTCAAAAAAATGATTGGAGTTTGGGGAGAGGTAAGATTCTACCTGTCATGCCAGAGAATTTCCAGTTTGTTGCAGAATTTGCCTGTGCACTGCAGAAGAATTTAGAGTTGGTGAATGATATACAAGAAGACTGACCTTTATAATGAATTTAGAAAGGTATGATGCAAACCTGATGATCAGCAACCGTTTTTGTTTTTGTTTTTTTCATATGAGAATGAAAAAATGGTGGAACAGCAAATCCTTATTGATCAGCTAAAAGAAAAATTAGAGAAGCTTATGGTTGTGAAAACTTGGGACTTCTCAAGTGCTTGTGGAGATGGGCCTGCTGTTACGGCATCTGCAAGAAGGCCATACAGTGTCCCACTCACAAAGAGTCTGCTACACTCCCTTTACCCATCTTCAGGGACAGAGACACGAAAGGTAAGGTCTACCTAAGCATTACATTTTTTTTAACAGTTATCGTTCAATAATTCAGTTTGGCGTGACAAATTATGGTGACCTATTGTCAGCTGCTGTTTAGCTTTGAAGCATTTTAGTATTGAAGACTGAAAAAGTACTTTCGAATGTCTTGCGACACATGCTATGTCCCAATTGTCCAAAATCTATGGGCTTACATTTTGAATCCCAGAATGGCTGGAGTTTGAAGGGACCTTTAAAAATCATCTAGTCCAACTCTGCTATGGACAGAGACACCTTTCACTAGATCAGGTTGCTCCAAGCCCCATACAAATTGACTTAAAACACAGAATTTATCACAGTCATAAAGCTGTAGTCTTTAGTGATCTTTTTGTGCAATGTTTAACAGTTCAGATAGGAAGCATTCCCAAAATGAATGATTATTCTGTACTGATAAACTGAACATTTTGGGTAATAAGTTGGTAACAGTACCTTCTTTTGCACTTGGGACAAGTGTTCTAAGCAGAACCTTCTCTTGCAAAACCTTCTGGTACACAGGTACTCAGAAATATTATTTAAACACCTGCAGTTTTGCATACAAGGTCAGGTAGTGAAAGACTTTTAAACTGAAATACTATTGGAATATCAATAAAGAATTACTGAACTATTCCAAGTGTTTTTTGGGTGCTTTTTGGCAGGTGTATACCAGTCCCCCTGCTTTTTCCCTGGCTCGGATGATGGCAGGATTCCGTGCTCGTAGCCAGATGATACTGAGCTACATAGAAGATCAAGATGAAGTCCTTCACTGCCACCTCTCTGATCAGAGTGATGAAGAGAAAGAAAATACAGACAGTCAAAAGTAATTTCAGGTTTTTTTCTCATTACTTAATTAAGTAATTTTTTCTTTAATTTTTGTTACAGATAAATATATAGCAAATATAATATTACTGCCTAATCCTACTGTAATGTGAGGCCATTTGTGATACTACTTAAAATAAATTTGCAGGACCAACTAGGCATATTATGAAACTAGTTTAAAAACCACATTTTTTTGATGCGATAAAGATTGCATGATCTTTGTTTTGGGGACATCATCCAACAAGATCAAGCAAGGGAAGAAGAAGGTGCAAATGCTTATGTAAGCTTTCTCAGTTTGGCACTCTTCTTTTTAATATCATGTACTTTATATAAAGTTAAAAGAAAAAAAAATCCCTTTGTGTTTAGAATGTATCATGTTTTCCATTCTTTCTTAGGCATTCAATAACCCAAAGATGGACACGAAAACAGGCTTCTCTGTGCTTTCCCTTTGAGCAAAGTGACATGAAATGTCAAGTTGACAAGTCCAGCTTATGTGACAAATCTGTGCCACAGACTGATACAGCCACAGGTAAAATGGAAGTCATGAGAGTAAATTGTGTTGGATATAATATTAGAATATGCAATAATGTCTTTATCACATGTAATTATTTTTCTCATCAAAATGTCTTTATTTGCTAC
>JBCJKQ010006197.1:0-16464 GCA_039654585.1 Touit purpuratus
CATCCTGCTTCATACTTAATACAGTTAGTGGTGCTCCTTGGAAAGACTGAAAACAAGTCTAGCCATGTAGAGAAGCAGTTCACAACTTCATGTTTTAGGCTGAGAACTCAAATTTAATTCCAAGCCTCTGCTGGATGAAGGTGAACAGATTCAGCTGTGTGCTGGCTGTTTCTCAATCAGTAACAAGGACAGTGATACTGAGGAGTAAGGGATATGTAATATTAAAGATCGCTTGTAGAATCACAGAATAGTTTGAGTTGGAATGGAGCTTAAAGGTCATCCACTTCCAACTCCTCAGCCACAAGCAGGGACATGTTCCACTAGAATGGAAGCCAATAGCCATTTCTAAAAGCAAAAAAAACCCCAACGAAACAACGAACCAAAACCACCACACACGAAAAAACACATGCACATAGACAAAAGAAAAAACAACCACCCTACAAAATCCCAACCAACAAACCAACTAAAACCAAAACAAAAGGAAAAGAAAAAAAGCCTTCACACAAGATTTCATCAAGTTTTCATTCATAAATTAAATGGTAAATGGAAGCAATGGAACTGATGTTCAAGAAAATAATCAAATGTTATCATTAGCTATGCTTTACTGTAACTTATAAGCACAAATGTAGCCAAAATTCTAAGCACATCTGACTCCTTAAATGAAATCCCTTCCAAAAATGAAAAATGTAATAAAATGAATTTTCAAAAGTAAATCTGACTTAATTGATCTTCATAGAAAGAGATTATAATCTAGCAGTTTCTCTTCTTTCGCTGAAGCTGATGCATTTCTTAGTCATTCTATATTTGAGTGATTGCTAATGTTTTAGAAGTGTGCCACACTTCTTTTTGTGCCGCTTCTGAATAAAACCCCTTAAAAGTAAAATAGTAGCAAATAAATGTCAGAAAAATATGATAGATTTCTACAATTACCTAAATAAATCACCTTGGAGCATGTGTGCTTACCTACAGAAACAGTCAGTTAACTGCCTTAAAGCTTGGGTGTGTATGCTTGATATTCACTATGTCCTTGGGGGAAAATTGCATGTGTGCTTGGTTTTCCATTAGGAAATACACACGTATCGTCTCAAAAGAGCAACGCGAGAGGTACAAGGAAGACTTCTCTGCAGAGTATGGTGAATACAGGTCTCTGTATGCTTGGATAGAGAATATCACCAAGAGATTCATGAATTTTGAGGAACAGTGGAAACATCTTCCTCCGGAGTCCAAAGAATATCAGGTAAAGAAGGATGAAAGTGTTTCATCTCCCTCTTACCCTTCCAAAAGTCCACATTTTCAGCACAAGCAGATCCCTCAGTATATTTATCTATTAAATTCTATAGATGCAGCTTTAAAAGACTTGCCAGGTTCAATGTCTGAGGCTGAGTAACTGGTCACAGAGCTGGAACTACCAGGCTAGCTCAGACTTTGCCAAGCACCTCAGCATCCAGGCAAGGCGAGGGAGTGCTGTTAGATGGATGGGGAAGAAGACTTGAAGCATGCGTAATACCAGAGCCTTCCCTGGCCCTCTCTTCTGCGTGATTTTAGACATGTAACCTCCTCTGTATCCACAACTTACCCTTCTTCCAGGTAGCTGATCCTAGCTATGATTTTAGCAGAGAAGGAGTTTAAAAATCTGATCTTCCGGATCTCCAGCCTGGGCTGCTCTGGTTTGGACATACAAATTCCACATGTTCAATAGGAGCGTTCTTCAATCCTCTGTGCACTGAGGATTTTGATTGGCTTTTCTTTGTTGGCCAGGTTGCAAATGCAGTTTTGAATATTTTAAACCCCCTTGTTCTGTGCAATCAGACAAAGGGAAAACTTGCAGAATTTGCATACGTGCTCTGTCCCTGTGAGGATTAGCTCTGGTTTTTGACGTTTGAGAAAACTCTGCAAAAAGCTGTTCAGCCCTCAGACTCCACCTATTTGAGCTGTCTGTGAATACAGAGAGCTGTATGAGCAACTTCTGAAAGGGCGTCTTCAAACACATGCTCCCTTTGTTGCCCGTTTGCAGGTTTAATTTCAGATCTTGGGTGATATGGGGGGCTGTGGGTTTATTTTGGCAATGCAGGAGAGCGGTGGTTCACGAGAAAGAAAATATCTTGAGTGAAACTGAGTATATTTTTAGTATTTTATGTAAATTGACATTTTCTGGTAGTAGTGAAATGTTGTTAATTTTCTTTTTATTTGAAGGTGCTTCTTGAAGAAGTTAGAGAAGAGTACCAAGCGTTAGCACAGGTATGTGTAAGTGCAGACTTGGGGGTTGTGGTAGTCGCTGAGACTGGGCCGAGTCTGGTTTTAAGCAAAGGACATGAAATACTGAGCTCTTCTGCAGAAATGTTTTCGTGTCCTAGTTTTATTTTTCTCTTTACAGTCTAGTCCCAGCTACCGTGAACAGAAGAGGAGATGCGAGTACCTCCACCGCAAGCTGTCTCACATCAAGAGGCTGATTATGGAATTCGATGAGCGCAAGCCTGAGGATGAGAGTAGCTTTGATCGGGACATGGGAATGAACCGAAGCTTATTTATGTAGAACCTATAGTATCAAACTTTTGCATTAAACTAGTCTTAGTAGTAGCAGACCTAAGTTACTCCAGGCTTTCTTTGTTGTCGCTCTATGCGTATTTGAAACTGCTTTTTCTTGTCCCTTCTTTTCTTCAAGCTTTATGTTTGTTTATTTGAAAGAATTTTATCAGTAGATGCTGGGGAACCAATACCTCTACTCTGAAGTTCTGCACATTATAAGAAAATATGGTAGCAAATTGTATTGGGTTTAGGCAGCTATAAGGCTGGGTTCTGACCTTTTTGTTAATGCAAAGTCTTTGCCTTAAATGGTAGGTTTAGAAATTTGCACTAAATACTTTTAAAAACAGAAATCACATGGTTTTAGAGGGTTAAAGAAGCATGTGTATGTACTGTATATGGCCCGTTTTGTTGCAGGGGTGAGTTTGTGTTGCAACTTAAACCCCCCCCCCCCCCTTTGTGGTGATTGCCTTAAGGTGTTTGATTGGGTATATTTGGTATGGCTAAGTTATTAGCTACACTGCTTTCCACTTTGCCGAAGCACCTGGGAAGCACTGCACGGCCTACGTGTCCACTCCTGGTGTCTGGATGTGTATGCTTGTACTCTTGTGTGTGTGCAAGAACGTGTGAATGTGACCGTGTGTGATGGGAAAAAAACATAGCTGCTACTCTTAAGTAGGCCAACCGCTCAGGTTGAAACAGCTGACAAGTGTTGCTGTAGGTTTTTCCTGTGAGATTCCTACTTCTGTCGTAGAAGATAAGAGCATTCCATTTCAAGAACTTCTCAGCTTTCATAGTGTCGGGGAAGTTCCTAATTTACAAAAATGAAAAAAGAAAAAAAATAGTTTTGGGGTAAGAATATGAAAGTAAACGTGTAGGTTACCTATTTATATCCTGTTGTTTGGGGATAATAATCATTATTATTCCAAAACTAAAGAGAGAGATGCAAAGAAGCTATTGTCTCCATGAAGTATATTTTAAAGGTTTTTGTCCTGGATACCAGGACTATAACAAAGAATGAATATATTTAAAGTACTGTGGTCTCCAAACAGCACCAACGCGCATTTCCTGCAGTGCTTTGGTTTCTTTTGACGTAAAACCATCGCTTGCCGTGCAGCCAGCACCACGACCCCCCCCCGCCACCGCGGACCCTCCAGTCAGTGACGCCGCGCGCCCCGCCCTTCCCTGGCCTTTATGAGGAGGCCCCGCCCCTCCCGGGCTGGTGCGCGGAACGCGGCTGCGCGCGGAGGGTCCGGTACGAGCGGGAGGGACCGTGCGCGCGGCGGCAGCGGTAGCCGCAGTTGAGGGGCTCGTTCAAGATGGCGGAGCTGCGGGAGCGGGTGAAGGACCCCTTGTCCCGCAAGCAGAGGGCACCCAATATCTCGGTGCTGCCCATCAGGATGACCGACCCCGCGATGCGGGCGCTGGAGCAGTACCAGAGCGGCAAGGTGAGGGAGGGGGTGTGTGCTCGGCGGGTTCTCCCCGCGGAGAGGAGAGCGCTGTCAGTTCGCTTTTGAGGTGTGCATCCGCTGTCCCGTGGGGTCCCTCCCGCAGGATGTGCGGTGGCGGGTGGGCAGGTGTTGTGCCCCTTTCTCTGGGCAGCGCTCGCTCTGTCACTGCTCCTGCTCCGTGGGCTCTCTGGGATGCAGCGCCCTGGGGGACGGGTCCAAGGCGCTCGTTGTAAGGCAGCGCTTGTTGCGCTTTCCGTGGCATTTGACGAGCTTCCAGCCCTCCTCTGCCGCGCTTCCCGGCCAAAACTGAGGACTCCGTCGTCGGACAGTCCTCGGTACAAGGGCCGCTGCGCTGTCACAGCAGGTTGCTCGCATCTCTCCGGAGCTGCCGCGCACTTGAAGCCCGCGCCGCGTCCAGAAGTGACTCAGGTACCTGGTACTTGCCGTCGCCGCCGTTTTCCTTGGTGCCGGCGTGCGCCCCGCTCAGCGAAAACTTTGACCGAGCGAGTTGCGTGGTCCGGAGAGGGGCTGCGTTTCCCTGGCAACGGGCGCTGAGCTCCTCTTCTCGGGTGTTCAGGCGCTCTGATGGGGAGAGGTGAATCCCGGGGGGTCGCATACGCAGCACAGATGTTGCAGTTTGACACCGGGTGATTTTGTATGTTCGAGTGCTCTGACTGTAAAAAAAGCTGACTGCTTTCCTCACAGCACGTAGATAAGTTTGGAAAATGTTTAGTTCTGATTTAGGAAAACCAAGTGCTCTTTTTGTTTTCTTTATCTAACCCCAGATAAATTTCCATGAAAAAAAAGCATAATACAATGCCTAATTATCTGGAAATTGCAAACTGGCTAACAAGCTACTTGTGGTCATTCTGATCAAGAAAATAATTGAGATTCTTTTCCCTATTTCACTATTTTGAATTCTCCTGAACTGTAAATGAGTCTTTGCACTCTTCCTGCCAGGTCTGCTCTCCCTAACCTGCTCACGCTGGACTTTGAATGTACCGTGTGGAAGAATGTGGCAAGTGGAAGAATAATGGAACACAAAAACTTGGAGTTTTGTTATTTTAGCTTCCAGAATTTCTGGGTTTAGGAAGGGTCATCTTTAAAACTGTTCATGCAAATCACACCTTTCTGACTTTTGCACTGGCAGAAGATCCTTCGAGGGCACTCCTTGGGAAGTGATCTCAGGGTTATCTTGTTGCAGATGCTTTGTGGTTTGTTTTCTTAGTATTTGACAAGAATATCCGTAGGACGGAGGGAGAGGAAACTCTCTCTCTGTTGTCTCAATTTTAAAGAAGTCCAGTTGTGATCTGCTAGCTCACCCATCTGCCTGGTGCAAGAGGGGGACAGGATTGATGATCTGTAGCTGGTGGTACCTTCCTTCTGTCTAGCTTAGTGCTCAGCTACGTTGCTGGCCCATTTCAGTTCTGACTGTGCAACTGGAAAAATCGCAGTGAAGGGTAAAAATCAGTCTTGCTGAAGACTGAGGAGTGTGATAAAGCAAATACATGGAAGGTAGCAGACAGCTCTACTGCTGCCTCTGTCCTGCGCTAGGAGGTCTTCTTTGCGTAATGCTGGTAATCACATCACAAACAGTTGTAGGGGGGAGAAATCAGGATAACCCTCCCGTGCCCTACTTGTCACCATCACCTGTAGAATCTGGGCAGCTTGGAATCAGTCTCTGCATACCTAATTGCTTCATGTTCCAGTTTGAACAGTCTGCATAAAGAATGAAGCCCTCCTTGTTGCTGCCGCTCATGATTTTCTTAGCTCGCATGACAGTTAAAGAGTTTGAAAGACTTGTGAATTCTCAAAACCATTAGCTTCACCTACTTCTTCACAAATGCAGAACAGAGGTTGTATGTGTTGGACAGGCTTGATGTTTGCAGCTTTCCATAGGTGAGGAGAAATTCTGATGCCATACTTGCTTTATGCACTCCACCATCGTGGCCTGGGGCTCACTGGCTTAAGATGATGGAGAGCATTCTTGCCTAGATTTCCTTTGAGCGCATTGAGCAGCGTGCTTTAAGATCCCTGTGCATCATGTGTGGCAGTATTAATTTAAAGTGTAGCTAATCTTTTTGCATTCTACGTAGTAGGGAGCAATACTTTGACTTTGGTCAAGTGCTGTGTGTTGCCCTTGAAAGGCAGAGTTGCAGCCACGCCTCTGGAGAGAATGGGCAGAAGTGTAGGACGGCTTGCCCTAGTGCAGCGTGTGTGTGCTGCAGGTGGAATATCTGGGGTTCTGCACTAAAAGTTCTACCAACTGAGCTGGCGCTTGCGTTTAAAGTTAAGCATGTGTGTATTAATTCCACTAAATGGGAAAGGATGGCTTGCTACTTGAGTGCTTTGCTGAGTTGAGAGGCTGATGGATGGTATTTTTTCCAGTTCAGTTACTGCTGTGACAGACACACAGCCAGTGCTGCTTCCAGAGGGAGAATTGTGCCAAAGCAGCCTTTTTAGTGATGTGATTGAAATCCTCAGAAAACTTTTGACTCACAGTTTTTCTTTTAAAATTATGGTCCTAGTTAATTGCAAGTAAAAAAGTGTGGACTGAAGTTTTTACATAAACTTCTTTCTTTTTTTTACTTTTAGCTTCTTAAAATTCCAAAAGTTGATCAGCCAAATGAAATGAATACATTTAACTTCTCAGCGTCAGATATTGGCAAAGATAATTCTCAGGGAAGCTTTGATCTCTTCCAGCAAAAGGCCTCAGGGTAAGTTTTACTTAACGTTTTCTTTCATTGCAAGTTGAAGTAGATTCTGTGGCCTTGAACACACAGCGAAAACCTTTGACAGAAGCATGGTCTGCTGATGAGCTGCAGTAGGGAAGCAGATAAAAAGCAGGCACACCAGCACAGATCTGCAAAGGTGCTGCTCAGGTTCTTGGTCGTAGGAGAGCTTCTGGCCTCTATTTCAAAGCTGAGATTTGTTGAGATAGCAGGTTTTAGGAGCAATAAGAAAATGAGCTGATTTAATAAGCTGTTTGCCTAACAGGAGATCTCTCAGCATCTTCATCCTCCTTCCTTTTTCCCCGTGCTTTAGGTCTTTTCTACTACAGCACAGTCTTTCAATGAACACACTTAGATGATGGCATTGTCAAAAAGCTGAATGGTTTAGTGGCAGACCTGGGAGAGCTTGGGCAGTGTGGCTTTTTTGGGGGTTTTCTTTTGGGCTTTTACCAGACAGCTGGCAAGGCAGGTGGTAGAAGTGCATGTCAGGTGTGAGAGGTCCTGCCCACCCTCCCAAGCATCTCTGAGAGTACCTGCTTATTTGGGAAGGAGTACCTTCCGTTAAATTAAATTGTATTTTTTAAGATTAAATTTAAGCTACTTTAGCTCTTAGTAATTCTGAATAGCGTGTCTAGGTAGTTTTGGGGTTTGTCAAATGTGGTAGTCAAATGTTACTTTCCTCTGGTAGTTTGTGGTAGTCAAATGTGGTTTGTCTACAAGGTCCTTTGTAGCCAGCTCTCAGTTTGTGCAAAGTGACTGCAGTGTTAATGCAAGCCTTGGGCAGTGTTACACGCAAAGAAGTTTGTTTTTTGTTGTTTTTTTTTTTTAAAAAAAAAAAAAAAAGAAAAGATCAAACCAGAAGTGTCCTCTGCAGGGTGTCTTGTCTAATTTCGTGCTCAGGGCAGCTCTACCTTCAGCACTGGCTTGGAGGGGGATTGCATGTCACAGGCAATGCTCAGCCGTTGTAGTTGTGAAAAGAGTATGAAGTCAGGGATGTTCAGGGAAGAGGGCAGTGGCTAAAAGCTGTGCTTTATATGTCACGAACAATCTTTCTTATTGTTCATGTGGTGATCTCAGAGCAAGGAATACATAGCTGTAGGCTACGGAGGACAAAATTGTAGCTGAAATAGTGGCCATTGGCTTCATCCAGCGTTGTGACTTTCAGAAATTACCTAAGTTGAGAGATGAGATTCTTGAAGTCTTGGTGGGGAGTTCAGGGTGGTTAAAGCGTTTCAGGTTAGCTAAAGCTTGTGTCCTTGTCTTAGTCAGAGCTGTTCGGTGGTGGGTGCAGCACAGTGTCCTTGTTATGAACAATGGTAGTTAGGCCGGTGTAGAGCAAGCTGTGGGTGTGCACCTGGGCTGATGATGGTGGTCTGGGCTCCTCTAGAAACACCTCCTGGAGCCCAGCACCTGCCCTGAAGCCATCGAGGAGATGTTGCCGTCCTTCTGCTCATACAGGGTTTGCTCTCAGTGCCTCTTCTCAAATGTGAGTCCTCAGAAGAGCGGGCAGGTGGAGCACAAGCATACTTCAACACTGGTGTGACTCCCTGAGCTGTCCCCACCGTTGTTATGGCAGCCATTACCAGTCCAACCTCCAGCACAGCCCTGAGCCTTCCCAAGTACGGTTCCATGGGGAGATGGTAATTACACTGACAGTTAAACAATTTGGGTGCGTAGAGACAATCTGAAATCTATTTACACCTTAGCTACCTGTCAGAACTGGAAAACATTTTTTTTTTACCTGTTAAGACAGGTTTTGAAGTCCTGGTACAACCACACCTCTAAATCTGAGCTAGTGCTTGGGCTCAACCTTTTTCAATGCTTTTGCAGTTCTGGAGTCTCCCGACTCAGTTGCCTGGGAAGTACAGAGAATAAAATTACAGTATCTGCAACAAGTGATTCCCAAGTGAAGACCAGAGAGCACATGGCCAAGGCAGAAGAGGATGCACGCAGTCAAAGTGCAAAGTTTGTTAAACCTGGTAGACTGGTTTTAGGTATGGTTGTATTTCCTTTTTGACTAGGCATCTGTAAGTTTTCAAACTCAGTAATTCATCTTTTCAGTGTATTCTTGGGAAAGTTGGTGTGTTTAGAGATCTCAAGTGTAGGTAGCTTGCCCTCAGGTTACAGATTGGCAGTGTCCTGTTGCTGTGTGTAGACACCAGCCTTTATTCTTTTCACTCAGCAAGCCTGCCAGGCCTTCCTTGCCCCTGTATTTCTTGAGTGCTTGAAATTTTGACCACTGAGGTGAGGGCTTTTCACTGTCCAATGCACTTAAATTCTCTGGTTAAGTAGCCGCTGTATTTGTTTTTTTTTTTTCTTTTTTGGTAACAGCACTTGTGAGTACCTAACCACTGTGCTAAACCATTAAGCTTAATTTGTCATCTAAAACCAAACCAAACCAAAACCCCACAAACAAAATTCAGGAAGTCTTATACAAATTCAGAAGTTTAATATGAAAAACGTTGCTTTTCACACTTTCTAATGCTGACGAAGTTCTATTTATTTTACATCTTGGTGATTAATACGTAACTGTCCCCACAGGAGCACAAGGCTTTGGTTGTTGTTTTGTTTGGGTTTTTTGGGGGGTTGTTTTTTTTTATCGTTGTTGTTGTTTCAAAAGTTTAAGTAAGGTGATGTTGGCATCATCCCCTGGATTTCACTGTTTTCCACAAAACATTTCCCTGAGGAGCTTGCAGATAGACGCAAGGTAAGCGTTCATCTTACAGACACTTAGTGGTACAGGCAGCAGCAGCCCTGCCCGCAGCAGCAAGCTGAACCGCTCCCGTCCATTGTCCACTGTCTTTGTCTGCAGTGCTCTGACAGCACAGACATCAGTGATGAGTCATAGAAGCACAGAATCATAGAATAGTTAGGGTTGGAAAAGACCTTAAGATCATCTAGTTCCAGCCCCCCTGCCCTCACACTAAACCATGCCACCCAAGGCTCTGTCCAACCTGGCCTTGAACACCACCAGGGATGGAGCATTCACAGCTTCTCTGGTCAACTCCTTCCAGTGCCTCACCACCCTTACAGTAAAGAACTCCCTCTTTGCATCCAGTTTAAACTTCCCCTGTTTAAGTTTGAACCCGTTACTCCTTGTCCTCTCACTACAGTTAGAGTGTTGTCTAAACTGCTCGTTAGTGGCAAGCTGAGGGGTGCCACTGTCATGTATTTCAAAATGTCTCACTGGGGAAGCTGTACTTGACATTTGAATCATCTGCGTGATTCCTGTTGGTGGCTTAAATAGATCTTAAGAGAAAATTTAGCATTAGATAAATTGGGTCGGAAGACTGGCAGTAGGACAATTAGAATAGGGTACTTTTGTTTCAGACTGGCACTGAGGATGCTCAGGTAGGACAGATCTAGTTGTTGGTAGGTCACAGAGATGACTTTGCAGCATGCTTCATGCAGGATAAATTAGGAACTGGAAATGGGATTCTTAATCATGTTAATGTTTGGTTATGTTTCGGGGGGGGGGGGTTGGTGTTTGGATTTTTCTGGGGTTTTTAAGTGAATCAGATACATGACTTTAGGAGATGTTTGGTTTGAATGCTGCTTACACTGTTGTCTGTGGCAGGGTTTTGCGTACCTGCGTTGAATTTAACCTGTCAAACATTTGTAGTGCGCTCATTAAACAGCTGGCAAGTTCACGTTATTCTAAAAATGTAACTATGTGTGTCTGCATGATGAGGTTTGCTCCGGTAAACCAGAAGGGTAGAGTCCAGGGAGCATGCAGGGTGGAAAAGGTTATAAAGGTTTGGCCTCCGCTGTAACAATGGAAACAAACTTGTGCTCTTCCTAGGGACATGTCATAAGTACGCAAGCACAGCTCAGTCTGTGTGTGTCTGAGAAAAGAGCAAGCTCTGGACTTTCTCACCAATACTCAACAAGTGTCCCTCATGTACTAAGCATGAGTTGTTGGTTTTGGAAAAAGACCTGGTTTGTGTTACATCCTCTGTTGGATTAGAAACAATATTTCCCTAAAAGATTTTCTGTAGTATTCTGATCAACTTTTTCTTCTGTCTGATAACAAACGCTTTTAAAAACCACAAGGTAGAGAAGTTTGTGTCTCTTTCTGGAGCACTGAGATTCAGGTTGGCGGATATTCTTTTTAAATTCTGGAGGCATTGCTTGCAAGGCATGCTGCTATGCAGGCCATTTTTTGAAACTTGACTGGCCCTAGGCCCAGGAACTATTTTTGTTGTGTTGTTCCTGACAAACCTGATCTTATTTAAGAAGAGGGGAACATTCCAGCTTAAAATGCGGTGTAACTGAGGGTAACTCAAGTGATTAACACTCAGCATCATTAGTTTCTTTAAGCAGTGATGCAGTTAATTCTGTAGACGTGGTCTCCCTGGACATTAACAGGAGATCTTTTTAATTATATGGAGGACCTTTGCATCATAATTCAGAGTACTCATCTGAAAAGAATGCTTGGTTTTCTGTGTTCAGTGCTTGAGCTTATAAACTGGAAAACTAATAAAAGCCCCATCCATATAAATAATCAGTTGTCTTCCTACAGGTACAACTTAATCTCTCATTCGCCAGCTTTTTTTAATGTTGAATATTTCTTTGTTAATGCCTAGCTCAATGTATCTTTACTGCCTGTACTTGAATAGATCTTGAAATGCTAACTGAATACAATTTTCAGAGTTTATCCGGTAAATTTCAACTTCCTTGTCTTGTTTATGTTTGGGCTTGTTTTGGTTTTTTACCCTTGCTTTAGGAAGAAGACTGACAGTTAAAAGAGGACCAGAAGCCGATCCAGATTTTGTGCCTGTCAGCAAAAGATCAACCCCCATGAACCCTGCAAGCATGCTACGGAAACCTCGCACTGCTGTTTCTCGGCGACCATACAGGGACAGGGTGATTCACTTACTGGCACTGAAGAATTACAAGAAACCAGAGTTACTTGCTCGCTTGGAGAAGGATGGTATACACCAAAAGGACAAGAATTCCCTTGGAATTGTCCTGCAGCAGGTGAGACCATGGAGTTTGTGCCAGCAATTTTGTCTTCCTGCTATTCCTATCATTTTGAGCTGTGCAACTCCAGTGTTTGAATTAGAACATAATGAACAATATACATAATGCTCCTTGTTTTATACAGATGCCCCAAACTGCATGCCCACATGAGGAAAGGCAAGAAAGAAAGAAACGTTTTGGGAGAGTGTTATGATTTTGCTAGAACGGGAGGCAATAATTAACTGTTTCTAGCTTTGTTGCTCCTAATGTCTTTTGTTTTCTCTTTTACTTGCACCGCTTAGCTGCTTAACCGAGAGAAACTGGCCATACATTCTCTCAACCGTGTGAAATAGTTTCTTATTCACGTTTCTCTTGGCTTCATGCTGAGGGTTTTCTTGTATAAATCTAAAAGCAGCAGCCTAAACTTTCTATGATCAAATATGCACAGGTTTCCTGCTTTTAGAACACACCTTCAGTTCTGTTTTTAAGAAGTGATTTGTGGTTTCAGGATATCTTTGTTACTTTCAGTGTTCTTTTAAGCTGGGGACAGGCAAACATGCACATAGACGTGAATCACTATTATTTGTCTGTCATGTCTTGGAGGGAAAAAGCTTCGATATGTCTTAAAACTGATGGGATAAATGAAACTTGGTGCTAGTTACTGCAGAGAGCTGTTCAGGAGAAAGCTATAGTTTCTTGTTGCTCAGGCACTTTAGAAAGAGATGCAGTTCTTTTATCAAGGCAAGTGATGACCTACTGTGGTCATTAATGGAATGATGGAAGACATGCCTAGTTCCAGGTAGTCTGTGCTCTGCCATCACAGCATAGCGGTGTAGAGGGAACAGCAAATGTCCTCTTGAAGTTGAAGAAATCTAAATTTGTGTGTGAAGATAGTGTACTTACTTCAGTTCTTAAAAAGGAAAAAGGAAAATAAAAAAACTCGGCCTATTGATGTATTTCCTGCAGTGAATATTTAAAGTTTTGGCATAGTTTGCCTTGATTCTTAATTCTGTTTTGAAGATAAAAAAAGAGACACATGGTGGAGAAAGAGATTTTCATAGCGTAGGTTTCATACATGCTTGCAGCAGTTTGGCATTTTCCAAGCAAAACTGGTGTGTAATTTCATTTTGATCAAGCCTTGCAGTATAGCAATCCTATTTCTGTAGTTTGCATTTCGGTATAATGAACACTTATTTTCTTAAATGTCTGCTTGTAGGTAGCCAACCTGAACCCAAAGGATAACACTTTCTCTCTGAAGGATTATTTATTTAAAGAAGTTCAGAAAGATTGGCCTGGATACAGTGAAATCGAGAAACAGTCACTGGAGTTAATACTTTCTAGGTAAGTTCAAACTCTCAGGGAGGGAAAATAGCCATTTAAGAAACGGGGGAAATGAATGCCTGTCCTCCCTGTAATGAAAGGATAGAGATATTTTTTTTGCCTTGTAACCTGAAATGTTGGGTTGTCGTTGCAGAAAATTCAATTCATCCACGAGTGCCACCAGCACCAGCTGTTCAGAGTCTTCTGTAACTTCTAACACATGTGCTCCATCAACTTCTACGGTGCTTTCTTTGATTTTATTTTTTTAGCATTATTTACAGTGTTAACATTATTTACATCACACTTTATAGTGATGTAAAAGCTGTGATGTGAAGCACTGATACTGTTTTTAACACATGAGAAACTGGAACGTTTATTTCAAATTGAATTTTTAGACTTTTTTAAAGATGGTTGCACTGTCAAAGGCTGCAAAAAACTTAAGGTCACATAGCCTAAGGGATGCTACATTGAGTGTTCTCTCTTTCAGAATGCTTATTACCTTAAACGTTTATTTAGAAAAATAGACAATTCCTGTCTGCACAATATTTTGGAAGCACACCTTGATCTCTGACACCGACTACCCCAGTGCTAATGTAGGCTGCCATATCCTTATGCTACTCAAAATTTTAAGAAAATCCAGAGTAAGGACAAAATGCAGTAGTGACCCGCTTGGAGGAATTTTTCTTTCTTTATTTTTTCTCCCTGTAGGCATGATTTAAGTGCCCAGTTTTGATTCAGTGTTTCCCAGGTGTGAAAAGGCAGATCTGAATCAGCAGGCATTACATCTGCCTTCCCCCAGCTTTTGCAGGCTTAAAATGTGTATGCCTGTTTTCCTGTGAATGCAACAGTACAACAGTCCCTTTCAGAAGAAGCTTGCAAAGCTCTGCATTAAAAAAAAAGAAGTCTTACTTTAAGGAAAAGTTTGATACATTCTGTGATTAAAACTGTGTTTCAGTGCTTGCAGCGTACAGCCATAAGCTGTGAAGCACGGAAAGTCTTTCACCACTGGGATGGTTACGTTTAAATAGGAAAAAGGAGGGCAGACCCCCTTTTTTCCCCTAACTTGTTTCCACTCAGGGCATTAAATGGTGCAGGTCCCTTCACACCTTTGTCTCTACACACAGATTCTGCATTTATTTCAAATGGCTGGCACTCCTGGTCAAAGCTGCCCCTTGTACACCAGCATCAGCAGTGTGTACTTGCTAGAGAAAGACATGTTGCAGCTGGAGAGCCAGCTGAATGACAGCTGTAGTGAAACTCAGGTTTTTACTTATTCTTACCAGTTTTGCACGTCACACTCTCTGATAAGCACACTGCTTCTTGCTTCTTTGGTTGATTTAGGAAATAATGTGGCTGTGTGGCAGCAAAAGCTGGCTCTGAAGCTGGTGTGTCTAAATGGAAATCGGTACCTAAGCAAACAAACCCAACCTCCTTATCTTGGTGAAGCCCTTGATAGAGCTGCTGAATAAAGCGTCTTTCTCCCCAAATCTTTTAGCTGTAGATTTGAAGAGCAGTTTGCTAAGATTGGAAATTTAAGAATGACATAGACAGTGCAATAAGGTGCAGTAATTCCTTGTTTGACATCTACTTACAGATAAGAAAAGATGTGTTTTCCACAACTGCTTGCTCAGAAATACTTCTTTTTCAGAATGGGAGCAAAACCTAATTCTAATAATGTTTTTAATATTATCACAGAAAGCACTTTTGAGTAACAAATTTTTGGATCCTCTGATAAACAAGCAGAAGACATCTGACCTGAACAGTGAAGTCGAGCCAGCATTCAGTGGCCATTTGCAGACCTCCAGCGACAAAACCACTGCTGCCCATGCGCTGCCTGCAACCCCTGCAGCCACCACCTCAGGTTAATTTTGCAGTAGCACAAAGCCTGTAGAACTAAAGTAGCCATGCCATTTTCTAAACTGTGGTACTGCCTACTGTGGAGAAGGCTGTCTGGGCTTTAAGAGAGCTTATTCCAAGTAACTCACTGTGAGAATAAAGCTGTCAAGTTTTTTTTCAGGCCTCTGAGGTTGGTACTGTTTGGCTCGATTAAAAATTTGCTTACCACAAGTGTCATATTCTGCTTTTCTGTAGGAGCCCAAGAAACTCTCACTGCCTCTACAGATCCTCTTTCACCAGCAACTGAACAACCTGACTACTTAACGTGAGTAGAATAATAATTGACTCTTCCGCCATTCATGGAAGCAGTTGAAAAATCACCTATGAAACCTCTCATTTAGCTACAAAATGGAAAATTTACCCATATGTAATTTTAGAATAATAACAAGGTCCTTTAAGTCACTCTACTACTTTGTTGGAGTACCTGTGAGTTTTGAAGTGTGCAGTTGTCATCCCTTAATTGTTGTGGGGGAATAGAAGTGCTAAAAATAGGTTTTAACATATTTTAGAAGACAAAACATTGAATTTTCTTCATGATCATCTTCTTCAAGAACACAGTAAAAAGGAATATGAACCGGTGCTGTTTTCCTTTTAGAAGTGAGCCAATACAGAAGGAAAGCCGAATACTAAAGTATGCAATACATAAATTTGAACATCTTTTTTGTGTTTTCACTGCTTAGTGTGTCTAAGCTGGAAAGGCTGGGAGGAAAAAAGGCAAACCGTAAAGTCCTACGTGACAAAGCCTATATATGAGCTGAAGAGAGTTAACCGTTCATGATTTTACGAAAGCTTTAATGTAAAATGGCCCCTGACTAGAAGCTAAAGCAAAATACCCGATTTCACCTCAGAATTGCAGGCGAAAATGCTAAAGAAAAATAAGCCCCCTCCCCCCAGTTCAGACTTTAAATTTCAGCTGCTTAATTTTTAGAACAAAGCAAGATAAAAATGCATAAAATTTGATTGTGGAATGTTATGGATCTCCAATGACTGGTAAAATGCAGTCTATAAACTTACCGAAGGACTTTGCAGTAAGTTTAATTTTAGCTTCTTAACAAGTTGTCACACATTCCCGACAGTTAAAATTTACCTCCTATGTAAAAAAGATTTTTGTCTGTGGCAAGCATTAAAGAACTTGCTTTAAATTAAATAGCTCTAATAACAGAATCATTTGATTGCCTTACCACTTTCTTAGAATGTTAAAACTTCTCTGTCTAGAGGATTCTTCTTTACTGTTGTAAACCAGAGAAATAGCTTTTGCAAATTCCCAGTATCTTAGAACACTCTGAATTGACAGAGTCACCAGCTCCTCCCAGAGGAGTAACATCGCATCAGCAAGGGAGGTGAGGCCTCTCTGTAGAACTTGACCTTTGATTCTGTCTGCTTTAAGGTAGACAGCATGGTAGCATCCTGCTTCATACTTAATACAGTTAGTGGTGCTCCTTGGAAAGACTGAAAACAAGTCTAGCCATGCAGAGAAGCAGTTCACAACTTCATGTTTTAGGCTGAGAACTAAAATTTAATTCCAAGCCTCTGCTAGATGAAGGTGAACAGATTCAGCTGTGTGCTGGCTGTTTCTCAAT
>JBCJKQ010011218.1:0-18000 GCA_039654585.1 Touit purpuratus
CCCTGGCTGTTCTGAAGAAGCTGTGCTTCCTCAGGTGCTCCCATAATGTACAGTTAAAAATGAAAAGGGTCAAGAATGGAACCTGCTCTCTTTCTTAGGAAGTAACTTTGCTCAAGGGCTGTTGCAGCATCTGAAACTGAGCTTGTGCAGCCAAAGGGAAGGAAACTTGTTCTGAAATTTGGATAGAGAAACATTTCCAGTCCAGTTAATCGAAGCCTGATCAGAATAATTCCTAGGCCTCAGTTACCGCTACTCTGCACAAGTCATGTATAGCTAGTTTTCTATTGATAAAACGTCACCTAAATCAAACTCCAGAACCTAGTATTTCGAATCGTATGGATTTCTCCTTAAATATGCAGCTATGCCTTACTGTCACTCATTTCTTTACTGACCCATCATCGGTCAATCTGTGCAGTCTTCAGTTTGACATATTCTGAAGTTAAAAGAACACTGCTGCTTTAGTGGAACATCTCAAAATCAGCCTTTGGCTGAGACACTGTGCAATTCCTGCTGTTTTTTACAGAAACTCGATGCCTTTTTCCCCATCCGAAAAGGGCCAAGCTGCTGTTTAACTGATAAATCATTATGTATGGCAGACACGTGAGGGAGTTTTACATAAACCTCAGCATTCATGGCTTTAAGCCTCTCCAGAACTTTCACTCCCATCATCGACTCGAGCAGTGTGTGCTGAGTCTGGTTCATCTCAGGCAGAGGTGAATCAAGTAGCTACTCACATTATTACAATTTGGTTTTTTTTCCCATAGAATCACAGAACAGTTTGGGTTCGAGGGGACCTGAAAGATCATCTAATTCCAACCCCCCACCCACAGGCCGGGATAATTTCATCCAAGTTCTTCATAATAACCCAAAACCAGTATCTTAGTGCACAGTTAAAACACACAAGTATTAGGAACATATTACACATCTGCAGCTGTAACTCTGAGAGAGATACTAACTCAGGAGAAATCTTCCAGCAGAAAAATATTGCCAGATGCCTACTAACTGAAATAATGTCCTATATAACCCTTACTAAGTTAAAGTCATAGTGGAATCCATTGCCATTATTCTTTTCCTCTGTATGTCCTTTAAAGAGTGTGTCAGTGCAATTTTCTCTTTATTTCCAGTGCTGCTTCTCACATGTTGCACTTCAAAATGGTAAGTTTTCCACACTGGGATAGAAGGCATCTAACAACACAGTTCCACAAAATGTGTAACAAATAATGTATATGCCTAAATAAGGAAACGAGACAGAAAATTTGGTTTGGAAATGATCCTGGAATAAATTACAGTAAGTCAGAAAAATTGATCACGTGACTCATAACAGAGGTGAAACTTTGAACCCATCTAAAACCACCTTCCTATTTCCCTCAACAAGCCTCCAGCCCGTGTGACTGCTGCGTGGAACTACTGCTGTACTTTGAAAAGGTGACAGCCGAGTAAAGAGCTTCAACATTTGAGCTTTCAAAGCTGTACGAAGCAGAACTAAACAGATTGGGTTGTTCTCCTTCCAGACAGAAACGCAAACCCGCATTTATGATAAAATAACTTGAACTGCTTTCTCAGGTTTTTGATTTTTTTTCCCCCAGACCAGAATTCTTTTTAAATTCAGTATATATTCACAGGCAGCATAACAAGTGCCAATTCCTTCTTCAGCACTGGCACCTCTTCCGAGTTCGCCAGTTACAATGAGTGATTTGTCATTCGCTTTTTGTATGATGCGTTATCTAGGAAAATATTTTCCTGTGTTACCATCCCCACAAATGCATTTCTGAAGAACCCCCGTTGGGAACAGTGCTCAGAGGGATACTTGAGGAATACCCTGCCTTATCCGGGTGAAACTTGTACCAAAATTCTTAAAAATCGTGTCAGAGCCATGAATTTTACCTTTTCTCAGTTTTCCAACAGCTGCCAATTCGAATCAAGCAAAGACTCCTCTTGCAGCATTCCTCCTCTTGTCCACTGAATGTATCACTTTCCCTCAAGACTGCATCAGTTTGGGAAAGGGAACTGAGGGGGCTAAGGCTCATCTAACGTGCAAGAAACAGCATCAAAACTACTGTCCAACAGAGCACTGATTTTCACTTGTATTGGCATATCTTATTATTTCAGATATGCCCTGGGTTTCTGTGGTTTATCATCAAGTAACAGATGAAAGCTGAGTTTCTGACTACTTTCCAAAGCACATTCCTTCAATGGAAACATACTAGTACAATTCTTTTTAGCCTAACAGTAAAAATGTGCTTTGGACCCTGGCTTAGCCATGTTTAATACCTCTTTCATTTCCTTCACAAGTGTTGAGGATTTGTTGATATATCATCATCCATACCTATTCTGGTCAATATCTGCTCCGCTATTTGAAAGGAATGATACTCTGCTGGGACACAGGAACCTAGAAAACGAGTAAAATACGACATTTCTCCTATCAGTGTGACATGACAAACTGCCTGAGCGTGTCAGTGGGGAAAAATGTTAGGTTTACACTGGGTCATTGTGCACTGGAGAGAATGCACCTTATTTGATAAAGTTTCATGGGATTATGTCCTACCATTACTTCGTAAGAAAATATTATTTTATAGGCGCCATAATTAAAGAAGCTAATCTGTAAAACCTTAAGAAATCATAAGCCCGATTATGATTTCTTTATCAGAAAAAGAAATCAGTCTTTCTGATTTCATTCCTTTCAGTCCTTTAGGAAGATACAAAAAGGTGAGAATAACACTACGATGAATTTACATGTCTGTAACCATTGAGTTATTAATCGCAAGGAATCTTAGTTGCCCCAAAACAAGATTATATTGCCTTTATGAAACTTCGAGGCTCATTAGTCTTATTGACTAGAAAAGAACAGGAAATGGGACAAAAACACTTAACAGGCTCCTTTATTCATATTAAGTTCACTTTTTTTGAAAGCAATTCCTGAAGAACTTGCAGTTGTTGGCGGCTGGACTCACAAACAAATGGTGGACAAATTTCATTCACCACTGCTAAGTAATTTCATTCTAGTAGAGCCAGGGTCAGCCTATTAAGGTGGTTCTTCTGCGCTACCAGCCTGCTGTGGAATGGGTGGTTACCTCTGTCTTTAAGGTAAAAACACAGAGCGTACCTGACATTCATCCCTAAACTCAGGAACTCTTCATGCTCCTTTGGGATTACCAACACGCAATACGTAGCTTGATGAGCATACTTCAAGGACACTCGCTATCAATCTAATACAAGGTGCTATATTGGCTTAAGGCGCTCAAAAAGGCTGAAGCACACAACTGTATGTACCTCTCCTAAAAACAGACTGGGGAGGCTTCCAAATAAACCAACAGGGCCAATGGCAGACCCAAAACCTTTCAGGGGCTTCTGTCAGCAACACAAGAGCAAAGAGACTAAAAAAACACCTGGTACTATTCAGACAAATTCTTCTTCTAGAAGGCAAATCATTCAACTTCATAAATATTTTGAAGCAGAAAACAACCGTCTGCAGAAGATCAGTAACACGGTACATTACTACTCACCAATCTGTGCCATAATTTGATAAAGACCAATCTGGTTTAGGTATGTTGATTTTCCACTCGTAGCTGGTGTCATAACAACGATAAAATTGTTACCCTCTGTCAGGTATGCGCTGTTAGGCACAGGTTTTCCCACAGCTATCTTTTCAAGAATGGGATGCCATCCCTGCTTGACTGCTACAGCACCTGTAAATTCGGGATGAAAGTAAAGGAGAAAAAGGATACAGAACACTGCAGGGTTGGTATGGAAAGCTTCACATTTTTAAACTAGTCAGTTCTGAAAAAGGTGCCGAAACAGTTTCTCAGCTTTAAACATTGGGGAACTCTAACTGCCCAGTGTAGGTTTTAGTCATTCAATGATTTAGATGAGAGTCAACTGGTAAAGGGGACTGAAAGCTACACACGGCAGTCCATTCCTTTTGGTGGATGCACGTTCATGACTGGCTGTGCAAAATGCAGGTGTAGATTTATGGGAGAAGCTAAGTGGCTTTGGTCTTTTTATTACCACTGAAGAAGACTTGTACTCTGATTCACCTGGTGGGAAAGATTGTGATGCCTCCATCACATCAGGTAGCTCGCTCACATACCAATTCATATGCTATGACTGGAATCATCAGTGCATGAAGATTCACAGTCCACACTCCAAAGCAAACTGAGCCTGCTCCCGAGCTAAGAATTACACAGCAGCATCAGTAATGAAATGATGGGCAAATACATCTGAAATGGCTTCTAGACCTGATGAAGTATCCATGCCATATTGTACCGGAGCTAGGTATTCCAGCTCAGAATTATTGAAAACAACGTGATCATTTGTACATTGCAGAACTGGGCAAGAGAAGCAGGAAGAACAATATGACAGTAAGCATGTGATCCTGGATTCCTTAGAAGACTCTACTTCCAAACACGTCTAGATTTGCTACAGAAACTGAAGCAGATAAACAAAAGCAGCCACATATTTTGTTCTATGCTGTATACTTAGTGTTGATCTGCACTAACACTTTCCAGCAGATTCTAGTACTGTTGGCTGCTAAGCGACTAGGAGTGGCTAGGGTATTTTAGTGCCCCAGACAGGGGAGACCACCTGCAGAGACAGCACAGACCACGATGCAGGCGTTTCTGTTGGTAAGTTTGAAGAATTTTTCCAAACACCAGAAACAGCATTTGAGGCAGCACAGTAGAAATCTATTGAAAGAGTTCTGGGTACCTGAAGAACAGGAAGGTACATCATACACAGAGCTCCTGAAGCGTCTGTCTCAGAACATGGAAAGGCATTCGCAAGAAAATCTCATGTTAAGACAAAAGCAGGAACATTACTTCTTTTCTTCTAGGTACGGACTCTCTTTCTCAATCAATTTAGCCCAGTAGCTTTCAATTAGGGCAGATCCACATCCCCCACCAAACTCTGCATTAGGGTGCCAAGGACACAGACTCAGTTTGAGTAAATCAGCATAAATTCACTGGCTTCAGATACAACTACAACAGCTAAAGCTCTCTTTTCATTGATGAAAAAACATTTTGGGAGAGGAAGGAAGGAATTTACCAGAGGAAGCCTTGATAAGCTACGGTAGATCCATAAATCTCACCTTTTAGTTTGCGATCCAAGTACTCCAGTATTGCTCTAATAGGCTGGACAGTTGCAAGAATTAAGGCTCCAAATGACAGCGAATACCTGTATGGTATCTAAAACAAAGTGAATGACTTACATTGCACATATGTGCACATTTACAGTCAAACATGTATGTGCATGTGTGTGCATACATAGAAATAAAATTATAACCGGAGGCAGGCCCATTAGTGGGAATTACACATACTAATGGACCATTACCCTGATCTCCCCAAGAGAGAGGAACAGGATGATGCCATCGGTGCTTTTGGTGTTTGAGTGCTGTGTCTGCCTGTGTGGCCAGCTGTATAGACATGTATTTGTGTGCGTGCCTACTGGGAATACCTGCTCAGCCTTGTGCTTGTCTGGAGCTGGGGGCACGGAGCTGCTGGGGGCACGGAGCTGCTGGGGGCAAGGAGTTGCAGGAGCCTTGCTGCTGTTGGGCTACAGGATTCAGCCTCCCCCTAACAACTACATCGGCTGGTTTTCAAGAGGCCCAGTAGTAGCAGGCAAAGGCACCAGCTAGCATACACTGACCCAGAGCAATTGCAAAGTTCACAAGCCAGAGAAAGACAAAGGCATTGGCTAATTGGAAGATGAAGATGGACTTACAGTACAGGCTTTCTCCTCCGCCGAGCTCCTGGACACAATTTAGTCACCTTGGTCGCGTTAAAAGTCGATACAGGAAGAAAAACCAACAACACAGTGATAAGCACTGAATTCTGTGTTCACAAGCTCTGAAATTTAGCAGCTTAATGCAAATCACATCATTCTCCTGACGCCTCATTAGATCATTCAACATTGCACTCTAGTACTACACAATCTGTTTACATACGTAAGAATTCACATCGCCTTATGCGGGTGCTCAAACTGTACTGTTGGCATTTAAACAGGGCTGTTTACCACGTCTGGAACCTAGAGATACGGAGTTTGAATATCAGAAATATACTTCTCAGATACACAAACACTTCAGTGTCATTAAAGAAAAGCTGCTCACGTGAAAGGTAATAGTAAGGAAAAAGGAATATTTGAAAACCAGAGGCCAAATCTGGCACTTGTGCAAATCTCCACAACCGAACTGAAATCAACCGAACTATGCCATTCTATACAAGCTGTGGAAGCGTCACAGCTTCCCTTACCTATCTCATGGTATTAAAACAGGAGAAGTCTTTACATCAAATTACTCTTTCCCACTTCTGTTGTTCAATTCATGTATTTGCCCAGTTTGGATGTTAAATAAAACCAGTCAATTCCTAATCCCTTTCTTTTTTAGTGTCCTGGTAGCAGAACGGTGGGGAATTGTCTGGGATGTGCCTAAGCACAGCAGTACATTGACATTTTAACACCTGAAAACAACCCTGACAGAACATTTGATAAATATTTCTAGTTTTCAAAAAACCACTTCAATTCAACCCCACACTCAAGCAAAAGACAAATATTTTTGGAGCTTGATAAAGGTCGTCACTGTGCCAAAAGCAGCCGAGCCTCCGCTTTGAAACCTGGCTGGTCTTTGGGCAAGTTTGAGGCACAGCTTTCAGATTCTTCCATTGCCTTTTGAGAACTGTGAAAATAGAAATCCTCCTGAATTCAGGAACACTTTTCCAAATAAACGTGTACTTCTGCATCCTCCTTTCCCACCCGTGAAATGAGTAAGCGAGACCGGTTGACACTCACCAGCTCCCAGGACACTGCAGCAACAAAACTGCTTTATACCTCTAAATTGCTTTCAACAAAGGAGTCTTAGCTGAACACGAAGCACTATTTTCAGATTTAACACAAGGAATTATTAGGTAAGATAGGCACATTTTCTCACATTGCATTTAACAGCCATTAAGAAATACAATTGGTATAGCTCTCACAACAGGTTAGTATCTGTTAACACCTTCCTCTGTGTTACGAGTCAGCTTTGCACGCTTGCACGGTGTTTGATTAGCCATTACTTTGTACACAGGTTCTCCTGATGTAGCCAGAAAACTGAATGAGATATTTCAAGGAGGAATCACGGAGCCGTGGGCTTTGAGCAAAGCAAGAGTCTGCACTGGGTAACCACATGCTCTAAAGCACTTGTGCCGGTAACAGGAAAATTGCTTTTGCTATGCAGAAATGCGTAGGAAGGGCCACAGATGAGACTGAATACTGACATCACTGACAGAACTAAGGCATACGTCACCCCAGAGCTGCATGCCATGGCCAGAATGGGCAAGGGGAATAACCTTGAAAGCTGACTGAGTCTCTCCTGCACACCCACCTCTGACAAGGCACATTATGCAGGAGTAGTTCTTTGACAGCCAGGATTTTGGCGGCAGTAGACACAGAGCATAAGGATAAATCAACACTGCCCTGTACAGCAGTAGCTGACTCTCTTTGCATGAAGAAGAACAATTTGTTTCCAGAAAGCAACTGTCCCCTTTCTAACACCTTGCCAAAGCCTTGCCTTTCCAGGAACAGACAGTGGCTGCTGCCAGGCAATTTAGAGGACTCAGGGCGCTCTATGTTCTCTCAGTCCTTTCCCACATTTTTCTGTACAAAACACATGTGGAGCCCACCCAAGCTAACCAACTGACCATTAACATCATGTCTATACAGTATACAGCCAAGAAAGGGCATATTCAACTTGTTTGCTTACATTTCTTTTTCACCCCTTGAAGCCAGCCTTATGTAGCATAAAAGACCTTGTAGGATCTTCTACCTTGGCATGGATTGCCATGTTCCATCTTGTCTTCTGCTTGCCCCTCCTCTATTACTGCTTCACAGATCCAGCTCTTCCCAGGCCACAAACCCATTTCAATCACACCTTCTTGCTGCAGCAATGACCCTTTATTTCCTTGTCCCACCCTGCTCAGTTCACATGCTCTTTCCTCGGCTCCCACACACCTGAAATTACCTCGATACTCTGCTTTTGAGAACTCTCTTCCCAGCCCCTTTCCTCCCTTAAGTACTAACCTGCAATGGCAATCCGGATCCAATTCCTTGGGAAGATCAGCATCAGTATGAATACGACCTCAACACCACAAAGTATTATCACTGAAAACAAACAAAAGCTAGATTTATCGAGAACTCAACCAACAGGCTGCCTCTGTAATTCACCCCCCCCCCCCCCTTGTGTTTTACACTATTGCTCAGGAACCTGATCAAATTCCCTGCTAGAGCAGCTCTTTCCTTCTCTCACTGCAGCTGCCAATCTTCAATCCCATTTCATAGCTTTGGAGGGGGGAAATTCTACGTGCCTAGAGATTGTCAGAATGGGCAGGATCCTGACAGTTCACCCTTAACAAATGCTGCTGTTTTAAAAAGAAGAGTCAGCTTTCTGTCTGATTTCTACCTGTGTCAGTTCAAACCCTACTGCTGCAATAGGAAATGAAAGAATTCTCTGGACACCACCTCCAGAAGGCAGTCTTAAATGCCTGAGGCACACCTCCTCTGACCCTGAGACACATCTGTTAATTCTGGGTGCCCCAGTGTTAGACCACATTTAAAGCAGCCCAGCAGTGGTGGACGGTCACACACTGCAGGCCCCATCTCCTCCGGGTGAAACCAAGAAGTTTTGTGGAGGGAGAGGAAGACAAAGGGATGGTATCCCTCAGCAATGGCGTGTCTGCAGGTTTGCAAAGGGACAAGGGAATTGGTTTCAGGTCCCACAGATCTGACACAGTCTCAGAATCCACACCCAGATAGTCAGAGATGATGCTCAATTGCAATCCCAAGTAATATCAGCAACCCTAGCCACCAAAACTGTACGTGGCAAGTGACCCGTGTGGTCCTCAGAGCCACAGACCTGCTTCAGAACAAAGTTTTTGCTACACACATTTCAGCACCTATTTTTGATACGGGTCTCTGTGGAGGAATACATAGGCAGGTTGCTTGAAGCTGGTCTCAATCCAATTCAGCTCAGTCAAGTTAATGGAGCTTATCCCAAGCATTGTGAAAAATGAAAGCAATGTCAGCCCATGAAGAGCTCTAGACCTACATTTTCTTCAAGGCTATTTAACTGATTCACTGGGTGACTTTGATTACTAAGTACCACAATTTACTCACCTGAAAGTGACACTGACTTCTGGATAAACTGTACATTGGCTGCTAAGAGTAAGGCAGGGGAGTTATTTGGAAAGACTTAACAAAAACCTAGTATTCTCTACGGCCAGCATGCTAAAAACCTCTGCCTCAACAATAGGTGGAAGATGCTTGGGAGCAAAATTATCCAACACAATTACATGAAGACACAAAACAGAGAAACGAGATTTAAGCAGTAAACTACTGCTCTATTAATTTAGCCACTAATTCGGGGAAGCAGTGTTTCAGGTTATATGCCATTCATCATCAGTTAGTGTCTGTGTGCCTGCTAATAGAGCGGTAACAGCAGTGCAAGTAGTATTTGTCAAGTATTTGCTCTCTCTTGTGCCCCTCCTTTCCTTGGGAGGGATGTGCACACTGCAGGCTGTCTTGTTACAGTAGGATTGTTTTAAATACGCTGCCCTTGTAAGAGAAAGCAGCAAAGCACTTTTGAAAACCAGAAGTGATGACATTGGTGATGGTTTGATCGACAGCCTCTGGTCAGCCTCCAAGAAAATTCAGGGACCTGAACGTAAACAAGTCTACAAAAGATGATGAATTAATCTCAGTTCTGGGGCCCTCAAGGAGAGGGCATAAACAGACTAAGAGAGAAAAATGCCCCTCCTTATCTTCATCAGGACTTAGTTATTGCCTTCTGCTTCCCCATTGCAAAGACTGAACACACAGGAAGTAGGATGCTAGTAACAAAAGCATTTCTCACTCTCATCACCAGTGTGACTGCACTATGACTCCTTACAAATACACTAGTAGCCTTACAGAAAAAAGTAGACTTTTGTACTACACAAAGAAAACGAATTCTGCTTGCTTCTATGAGCACCGTATGCAGAGATTAACAAGGCATAAACTGTAGCAAGAAAGCAAGTGAATCTCCTGAATATTCATTAAGACACCAAGTTTAATGGGCATTTACGAAATGCTAACCTTATTTGTGTCAGCTGGAGGTACACTCTGAAGTCTCTCTGGAACCCAACGTCATTAACAGGAAGGTCAGATCCAGGTAATCCTTTAAAGTGGTCATAACATTGCCAGATGCCTGTTAAAAGAAAATCAATATCAAATGAGCACTTCTGTAGAGCGCAAAGACAATGTTGGGGTTGTTCTAAATCTTCAACAAGTGAAGTGGTTGTCCTCAACATGTCAGGTAAGCAAAACCCAAACACATTACTGCGAGACTAGCCAGCAATAACATCATGTATATAGAAAAGCAAGACCAATAAAACTGAATGCAGACTAAGCACAATGTGGGTAGCTAATTTAGGTTACTACATCTGGTGTATCAGCACAGCTGGATTATTACTAAATTTCACTGCCATTTAAGCCCTTCTCAACTGTATCTAAATCTAGACACTAGTTCTCCTGACGACAGCATTTAATTGAAGTCATCACTTATTTTCTTTGCTCAAAATTAAGCAATAAGGAAAAATAGCCTCAGAGGTTGGAGAACTATACCTACCATATCCTATAATTCCAATCATGCCGAAGATGAAAATCCAGAAGAGAACCCCAGCTGTGAAGCTCAACAGCACAAGGAAGGGCAGACTCACAGTCACTACAGTGAATAGCCCACTAGAAAGACAAGAAACAAACACAAGGAGAACAAGTGTGAGACTGTTTCTTGCATGCCTCTCACTCCAAAAGAGGGTCACTCCATGTCATGTAGGAGAACGGTTTGTAAAAATGTATTTCAAAATCTTCCTTATATTTCCTCATGGCTCTCTGCTGTTAGAAACAGACAGATTATATATGATGGGCTCACAGGACACAGCCAGAAATGTTTGCGCACGCTAAGCTCTCAGGGGCCTAAAGGAGACCAGTACAGGTCTGGTTTGGTAATTTACACAGGCTGACCAACTCACTGCCTTCTCCAGGCCATAGCCTAGTCTACAGCACAGAAAGTTAAACTGGAGAAATACCTGCGTGTGTGGAGATGGCTAGTTTATGTCCTCCATTTAAAATCCCTGGCTGCAAAGAAACAATATTAGGAAATAAACAAAAGAACTCACTTCAGGAGGAAAACCAGTGACTCTTTCTACCCATTGGACAAGAAACTGATCAGGGCACAGCGATGCATAAAAAGAACCTGTTCAGAGCCATTAGTGGGACCCTTAGGAAGGACACCTACAGTGTCTTTATCAAGTCTGTGGTACGGAAACATTTGCTGTCATTTCACCTCCAGAAAGTGAGTCAGAAAGGAAAAAATGACTGCAAAAGGCCTTTTTACTCAGGGGGGCCTTATAAAGCAACGTGAATAGAGCAGCGTGAACAGCGGCTCCATCCAACAAATATCCAGCTCATACGCTCCACAGAACATTTCATTTCTCTAGAATTTTGAGGTGCTACATCAAAATTTGTTATTAGAACAGATACAAAAGAAACGAAACCCTTTTCGTGCCTGTGGTCAGGAACTTCTCTTCAGAACATTCCCAGTTTATTTAGGCAGTGACTAGATAAAAAAAGGAGTCAGCCTGATCACAAACAATCAAAACCGGATGCTTTGGGCAAACTAAGCCAGATGGGCAGAGGGACAAGAAAAGAACATCAATTTATTTAGTAAAACCTTCATAAACTGGTCTTGAGTCCTAGCCCCTTAAACGCTTCCCAGCACGATATGTTTTCCCTTTCTCAATGGCTTGTTTGAAATTCAGAATGTATTCACCAAACAAAAAGCTGTCGTGTTGGAATTCATGACTGTTCTTTAAAGCAGTATGTTACCTTTATCTACAGTTACCTTGAGATTGACATGAGTCTTAATAATACCACAACTGAATACACGGCAACAATAGTCCTTAAGAGAGTGGTTCCCTTAAACTTGTGAGTATGATAAAAAGAACAGAGCAATTCCGTATTTGTTTTTTAATCCTGCCTCCTTTCACCATCAGGCCTTCACTGTCATCACCCCAACTCTGGCACTGTAATATGTTTTCCCAGAAATTACTGGATGCACGCAGTCATTTTGTGAAAAGTCTGAAGAAAATTACATCCAACTACTTTACAAGTAACCACAACTCCTTATGAAAGTATTCTATTTGAAATGTGGAAACTGGCTTCAGTATTGAGAAACTCTCTTCACAAAGCAGTCAGTTCTTACTCCAGTCCATCTGTTGAGCAGTATCTCCTTTGAAAAAATCTGCACGAGAAGACTGATTTCAGTAAGGGATTTAGAGAGAATGACCATTTGCTTCAGCAAAATAGGTGCTTCTTTTCTTTTGATGCTGCATTTTTACTAATTGCTGATTATTGAGTAATAGTTGCAAGATAAAGCTAACTGCTTGGTATATTTTGTCATTTAAATTGCTTTGCCTGCTGCACTGGATTTATATTGTATACATACTGGAGTTACACTGGATTTATATATTATAATGAACTTAACTACATATTGCTAGTAACAGTTTGGAAATTCGGATGTGTTTTATATGGACACTAAAGACATTTAGCAACTCCAAGTGGTTTGAAAGACTACTAACTTTTTAGTTTTGGAATTACCACGCAAGCGGGTCCTGCAACAGAAGACAGCAGCTTTCTCCTGGGTTCCTGCCCGGCAGGATATTAAAAAGCTACTCCAGACCATACTGTACACATGTGTGCTGTGCTATCCTTACCTCATGTACAGAACAATAACAACATTACAGCAGAGTTGAAAACTAGGCTTGCTAACAAACACGTACATGATCTATTTCTCAATTCCCTACAACATACTCCAAAGAGAGTTTGGAAAAACATAAAAAATCCCCATTAGAATCTTACATTAAAATCCTGTACCAAGAAATGGCATACTCTTCAAAACTTTTCACTCCAATTGATCTTGCACCCTGGACATTATTGATGCTGCTGAGAAAAAACAGAGCAAAGAATGCTTTAGCTAGAAAAACAAAAAGTATTTAAACAACAAACAGGCACAGTGAAGGAATCTGAAATATCTTAGCTAGTGGTGAGTACATTACTATCTCCAGCTCCAGTTCCATAACCAAGCCAACATCAACCATTGTCACCCCAAACCAAAACAACTGTAAGAATGCCCATATGGCTCCTGAAAAGCTCTACTGAAAAAGCTTTTGAGTTCCCACTCTCACCAGGTAGAACTGACCATTATGTCACAGTGCATACTTTTCAGATGCTCAGGGCACCAAGAGCCAAACATCTGTCACTCCAGAACTGCTAATAGCAGAGAAGCAGAAAACAGCTCAGTTAAGCAAAAGAGGAGTTCTTGGAGATGTTTTCCTCCCCTGCAAAGTGCCTGCCCATATGAATGCTTTCCTAACATCAGAAGAAATGAAGAATTTTCTTATCAAAGGACAGACAATGGAATTGTAGATGCCAGAAGAAGGAAACTTTGTAAGCTGAGGGCATTATCACTGCTGGCAAGGTGCTAGAATGGGGTAGCCTCAGATGGAGAGGTAAGAAAAGGTACCCCTGTGCTCCAGACAGACTGAAGATGAAAAACAGCTGGAAAAGGGAGGCTATTGCAACATTTTTTTCTCATCCTGGTTGCTAGCCAGGGAGATGCTTGCTGTCCATCTGCAAGAGAAGTGCTCTCTGGCATCAGAGCCTGGGGCATCGCCTTTGAACCTTTAGACACGTGCTACAAAACAGGAGCACGCTGATGAGGTGAGGTAGTACCAGGACAGTCCACGGTAGTAGAAAGGCCATTGCAGGAAGGCAGAGCTGAGGCCACTACTGGCTGACCCAAGTCCTGCTGCATGAGGACTTGAATCTGAACGTCCATCAGCTTTCCTCGGTCCTCATTTTTCCAAGGAAAACCAAGTGGAATGTTTTCAAAACTGACAGTCATTCCGAGGCACACTAAAGCTTTTGGCTCCTTGCTGGTTTCTGCATACCACAGAGCTAGTTTTCCCCACTGGAACTTTGCAAGTGCTCAGGCACAAAAACCATCTACTAGCAAGTCTTGTCTGGGTACCCTCAGCCATTTCCTGCAACAGATTATTATCTTTTTTCCAATTCCTCAATTATTTCATCACCTTGGAATCCAACACGCAACCATTAAAAAACGGTACAACGTACTCTGCAGCTTCCCTGAGATCTGTTACATTTCTTGTTCTCCCTCTTCCACCTTTGAAGATAGCTTGATTTGCCACGGTTAGCACACTATTCTTCATGGAGAAGCCCGGTAAGCATCTCTTCAGAACTATTCAAAATAACAAAAGAAAGCAGAAATGTTACATCCCATGGCAAGTAAGCTCCACTTCTGTCATGTGTCTTTTGTGACATATTTAAACACTTTCAGAGTCAAGATCAACTGCTTTTCAGCTAATGATCTAACGGAACATTGACCTTGAGAACTTTTGCAAGAACCATTCTATTCAAAATCAGGATTTCTATGCTCAGGCATGGTGGGATCACTGTTTTCAACTGGAGATTCTAAGTGCTACTGAATGACAAGAGTAGAATCTGCAGCAGTTTAAGAAATTGTAATAAAAGCAGAACTTACTCTCTGTCCATATCTTAGCAGCCTGGAGAAAAGGTGGCTTTTTTTTTATGATGGGTATTAGCACCTAAAACAATACATAACAGCAAATGTCAGCTCCTTGTACGCCACATGAGCTCCAGCACCGACCACTATCAGTAGACATTCTTGAAGAGGAAGCAATGGAAAAAAGACAGAAACCATTGGGTAGACACAGGGAGGACAAGATTATAAAGAGAGACAAGGACAGATGTTTACATACTCATTTACGTTGCCCTGCTCTTTGCTGCACCAAGTCCTTGGATACATTACAAAGGGAAGAGCAGATCAGTCCTCCTGCACACCTGTACTTCACCTTTACCTAACGCTTCTGCTCTTTCCGTACCAAGTTCTGATAAGCACAGATGCCTGGGCTCCATATTCAGCCTGGAATACCTCTCCCCCTCCCCCTCCCCCTCCAGTTATTCTCAGGAAATAATTATCTAACACGTCTCTTTCCCTCCTTCTCTAATCTCCACCTCTTGCTGTAGTCTGAAAGAAGATAATAGCTCCTTTGAAAATGATTTTCTGTCTTCTGGGTCAGTACATCACTTTTCATAGATTTTTAAGTTTTTATTATTTCATCCCTTATTTTCTCATTTGACAGCCTGTGCCTGGCTTATACAATCTCTGTTTTAAAGCATGGAAAATTAAACAGCAGCTCCTTATTTGCATGAGCTTCTAGGTTAGTGATAAACACTCTGAAGCTCTGACATCTGGGCTTGTCTACTCAGAAACACCTGCTGACCAGTGAGAAAACCAGCTTTTCGTCCCCTTAATTCCTTCCCCCCTCTTCATAAGCAGCACTATGTGCATCATTGAAAAGCAAGCTGAGCTGTAACTGGGCTCAAGTACCACCTGAACTTCAGCAGCTGCCCAGGCATTTCCTGCATGCCAACAGCTTGGCTTGGGTGCTCACATCTTTTGGAAGGCACAGTTTGTGCTGTAAAGCATTTCTTGTCAGCAATGACTTAGGAGCAAAAAAGAACTCAGCTTGACCCAACCACACTCCGAGTGTCCATGGAAGACTCTCTGGAAGAAAATGACACTAAATCTTTACACTTCCAAACTGTTTGAAAGTGAAGGGATGCCACTGCCAGGTGAAAGTAAGCAGCTCATAATCTTGCTATTAAACACTTTTCAGACTGAAGCCGTGCTTTCATGAGAATGCTTCCAATCTGATAAGATGTTTGTAACAAATAGAAACACTCACAAGGCCTGCTTGGAACCATCATCAAAGGACAATCTTCAACACGTAGGACTGGAGCAGCAGGCTAAAAAGGGGGAAAATCAGAATGGTGAATACACAGTAGAAAAATGAAGTTTTGTTTCTCACCCCCTCTGAGAAAATGCCCCAAACTGGACTCCGTAGCCTCCTCCCCAAACTTGACTGGTGGAGCTGCAAGGCACATTCATGATGTGAGAATCCAACCTCTCGATGTGATTTGGGAAAAGACTATTCTTTACTTCTCTAGTGATAAAAAAAAGAAGAAACCTGCTCACTTTGGATTGGCAAGGTGAGGCAGTAATGACTGGGTGATCATTGCATGTTTACCCCCTGCTTTTCTCCTAGAGAAGAGTAAAAATTTAACACAACTAACACAGCTGAACTGCAAGGTGGTTTAGAGACGGGAGAAATAACACCGTACGTTTGAGTCCAAAATCAGTTCTGTGAAAGACAGACTTCTTTTCCTAACTGAATTAATGAGGAGCTCTACAAAACTCAAGAAGAGTTAAGAACTAGTTTGAGACACTCTGCTCTACTGCTGTGGAGCACCTGCCACAGTACCACAACGGTACTGAAGTATTCCAGCACCTCCTCATACATACAGACCTTGCAAGGACTGTTAACACGAGGCTTGCAAAACTGCTTGAAGTAATGCCACTGACCAGATTTGTAACTGTAGGAAGCCTGAACATCAGTGCAGGTCACAAAGCTACAAGTTAAGAAAGGTTTGAAATACCATGACTTAAATAGGCCCACTCTGTGCTTAAAGACATAGCCTTTGGGCGAGGGACACGCCCTGCGATTCAGAAGAATGCTATCTTTGTGCAACCCATGAAAGTAAGCCACTGCAAACTGCTGCTGTAGTTCAACAGTAAGTTGGGGTACCACATGTCTGCCAGAAAGTTAAGAAATCAAACCCTAAAAGGACATAAAGAAAGAAAGAAAAGGAAGGGGCCTGCTAGACACCTGCACAAACAACACACAGCCAAGAGCCTGTCCACAGAGCACCAGGACAATCTAGAAAAGAGCGACCTGCCCAGAAACAAGACCTGGAATATCTTCAATTCATCCTCAAATAATCTCCTGTGACACAATGCTCATCTTCAGCTGCACGCAGTCACCAATAAGGTCATGCATATTTTGCCCTGTAGGGGGCTGGACGCATAGGCTGCACACTGGGCCACCTGCAGCTGTCTCACCCACTAAAAGCACAAGGATTTAAAGGGCATTTGTAAAGCTTTAATGAAACTCTGCTTCATCTTTAGAAGGCATAATTATTAGATGGCTGAAAATTCCGTGAGCAAGCCTTAGGCCAACTGCTCCCACATCTCAAGCCCTTAGGTTGATGGCCAGGGCAAAGCAGCAGCAGAGCAAATAAAGGCTCTGGCCAATCGCAACAGACTGACACTTGAAATGACCTGGCACAAACCAGAGAAGCCCTAAGGCCACCCGGTCTGCTAAGTCGATGAATCTCCTCCTACAAGCACCTCGAAACGCAGATCAAGATCTGCATCAGCCCTCACAACGCTGTCTCTGCATCTAGAACACTAAGCCTTGCTGAAGAAAACTAATGACTTTATTGGAGAAAGGCAGGCGTCCAAACCGGGGGAAATCAGGAGAGCAGCAGCAGCAACTGAAAGCCTCCCCGACTGTCTCACCAGGAAAGCTGTGATTACCTGGGCCCCCCCAGGGCACGACACAGGAAGGTCTATTAGCAGAACAAAAGGAGGACAATTAGCTCTGCCCCCGCGCTGCCGCAGACCTCACTCATTTCAAGGAGGAAGAATTTCAACCTCCAGATCTTTCAGCATCTTAAAGCTACAGTGAACAGTCTCATAGCCAAACTAACTGCCATTTTAGATCAGAGAAAATAAACACGGAATTCCTTGAATGGTTTTTAGAGACTTCTTTCCATCTTCAGCCCTTTCCCTACTAATAAAGATATAACGTGAATTAAAGACCCTCTGGGTAACTCCCCCCAGTACCGAGAAAAGGAAGACACAAGCACAGTGGCAGGCACAGGACGCCGGGCAGGAATCTCCGAGGTGCCTGAGATTCACGGAGGGAGATGAAGGCAGCAGCACGCGCACTCGGGGCCCCTGACCCGGCTCGTCTCCGGCACACCGCAACCCTGCCG
>JBCJKQ010015846.1:375-11424 GCA_039654585.1 Touit purpuratus
TTTTTTTCCCAATGCATTTCTGGTTTCTGATTGCTCATCGAGGAGGTTCCATGAGTTGCTCTTTGGTTGGAGGTTGTTCAGCAGCAGCTCTCTGCAAGCAGGCAATCGTGAGGGGTTGCTACTGCTTAATTTGGAGTAGACACATCTCTCCTGGGACATATCTCCTCTTTGATTTTAGGGCTATAATTACTGGAGTACAGTTCCTGAGGCAAATATCATGAGTGCTCGGCAATATTTCTTCAACATGTGTTCTTGCCTTTTGCTTCTCTGACAGAATACTTAGTCATCTGATCGGCACTGGAAGCAGATTAAGATAAGATACCTCCTGCTTTGCACCATGCCACCGACAAAGTAAAATGGCAGTGATATATCAGTCACCAGGATCATCACGGCTGGATGGCTTATTATGGTACTCTTCTATTACATGCTGCTGGTGTGGAAATCTCTGAAGAAAAAGATCTTGACTGACAGCTTTATTTCTCTGATATGAGGAAAAGCTGGCAAGAAATGCAGAGGATGAAATGTTTCTGACTCCACTGAGGACAAGACGGAGGTTTCTTAGGGTCTGGTCCCGAACCACGGATGGATCTTCACTGAGTTTATCACAACTGTGTTCCTGTCTGTGTCAGGCGTGTCTCTTTGTCTTTGTCTTTCTGGCATCAATGTTAAATAAATACAAAAATGCAGAGGGTTTTCAAAGCAAACTCCTTCAGCATGCACAGTTTTCGCTCAAGGGTAACAAAGAAAATCTAACTCCTTCACAGGATGTAATTCATACAAGTGTTTCCCGCACACTTTGAAATGGTGCTGAGACTTCTCATGAAGTCTGTCACAGGAAAACAAGGAGCGAGCATCTTGTGCACAGCTCCAGATCTGCAAGCTCCTAGAACACTGATCTTCCCCAGGTCAGCGCTGTGCCGCCAGGGGCAAGGTCAGAGAAACAAAACCATGAGCCCAGGCCACTCAACCCCAGCAACTCCTCTCTCTGTGGCCCAGCAGCCAATATTACACCCTAGATTTAGCAACCGAGGCCTCAGATGAGGGCCGAAATGCCAGTCCAGCTTCCTCTTGCCCTCCCCAGTCACAGTTTGGGCTGTCATTCTCTCTTCATCTCTTTACGGACACCCATGAGCAGCTCGAGTGCTTGCAGGGAGGTGGAGATGGATCCACATGCGCATCTGAATGGAAGCTGGCAGGGCTTCTCTCGCACCTCCTGCTCAGTCCTCTGTCACAGAGGACTGCTCTGAAGTCTTTTGGCTGCAAGTTGTGCCACCTCTATTAGAAATAAAAAGCATACTAGCACTTTTTAATCGTAATTTATTATTATTATTTATAATACCTGAGTAAAAGTCTCAAAGCTCAGGAAGGCAGCTTAGTCAGAACGTGTCTTGTGAACTTAAATGTCTGCATTATTTTTTAATCTATGTGCCAAACAATTAACAGTACCAGATTATTCTATCTTATTTCTTCTGTAGAATAATTTTTACTTGCAAAAGACCTGTTGCAGTCTCCGTGCATGCAAGCTATCACCTAACCTAGTCATGCTATGCAGGGAATGACTGAATCAGTTCATTTCAGGTTTAAATAATCAATATTGTATTCTGGAAATTTCCTCATAAGCCAAGATGAATATAGACATCTCTCTGGATAGGAAAAGAATTCTCATCTTCTTAGGTCTTTTCCAAAGACCCGCAGGAAGAATGTTACTTTTTCCCATTAATAAAGAGTTGTACTGGCCTCAAAGTATTTTTTCCAAAAGCAATGTGTAAGGAAGTTCTAATATTAGAGAGAAGACTGAAAAAAGGGGAGCTGTGACCTGCATCTGACACAGATTTACTGTGGGGCACTGGGCAAGTTTTTTGCCTTTTCTTTGTCATGGCTTAAAGTTAGGACAAAGCTTCTGGATTACCAGGGACTTGGAGCTTGTGTATAAATTAGCATCTCGTGCTCAGCCACGATTCAGCCTGATCTGTGCTCTCTACCTCTTTTGGTGACAAGGTCTGTCTCCTTGTAGATGGATTTACTGCTAAGTATTTAATGTGACTTCAGCTGCTCTGTGTGCCATTATGCAGTAGCCTGCCATGACCAAGCATAGCTAGCCAGATTTGACCCTGATGTCTTAAACTGAGGCCTCTGAATAAGAAAGGAAAAACTCTAAATGTGGGTGTGATGAACACCTTGCCATTTGCCTCTCTGCCTCTTTGCCTTTCTGCAAAAGGAGAATAAAGAAACTAAATCATTTACTTTCAATGCACAGGGTGCTTTGAAGACTTTCCAAACTCCGTTTTATTTACGAAAATACGTATGGACCTGGAAGAGCACTATGCCACTCCTGCTGTTTCTCCTCTAATCACTTGGTATTCCTTACAGCTGCTTTTTCCTCTAAAGTGGTCTGTTCAATTCCCACAGGATTCCCGACAGGGGAACTGCTATCAGTGCACATTGAAGTAAAATAAAATTTGCTGGAGCTGTTTTAAAAACATTTGTTTTAGCTCTCTAGAGAGCGAATCCGGGTTTGAAGCAGATTGTCAATAACAATTTGTAAGTGAATGAAGGGCAGAAATATGCATACCAAAGCTCTTGGGGCTGCGGAGCACACTCCTTTCCTTCAGGGTGGCTGCTGGGAAACTAAAGTGAGTTAATTTGCTTCTTGTGAATAACTATAAAAAATGCAGTGCTAAAAGTTAGCACGATTTCATAGTATTACCACTGTTCTTCACCAGTTGGTGCCTTTTGTGCTGGGTACTCATCTCACCATATGCAATATTTGTCATGCCAGGTAAGGACAAGTCCGTGAGGCTTTGGAAGCACCTGTCTAGGTACAGTTTACGAACTCTGATTAACCTTAAGAAAATTCAGTACTGAAGTATTTCAGTGTAGATGGAGTTGAGCAGGTGCTGTCAGACATCCCGTGTCAGACATCAGGGGAGTGCAGAAACATTGAACTGTGATGGGCACCGTTCAGTTGAAGACAGGTGCAGAGTAGAGGTAGAAATGTCCCAGATTTTGAATGCTAACTAGGTTATTTTAAAAGAGAGACCAGAAAGTCTCCCTGTTCAATCCATCTTTTTGTCTGGTGGTTTTGCTCTGCTAACAAAGGCCCCTGGGAACCTTGAGCATTGGCAATCAGTGTGGAAAAATTCACCTGGATTGCAAGAGCTTCATTTCTTCCTTTTTTATTTATTTTATTATGATTATTACTTGCACCCCTTGTTACTTTTCCAAAGCTCAGCAGCCAATGAAGAGGTGTAATTAAAGCTAATTGTGACTCGTCAGGGATGCCCATACATGGCTTCAGGGTGCCTGTGGCTCTCCCACAGCTGCTGCCTGGGAGTACAAGTGGGCACAGTTCCTAAGGAGAGGTGGGCAATCCCACCTTGTCCCCCAGCAGCATCCTTTGACACAGGTGCAGGTGACGGTGCTGGACTGGCACTGAGGACACTTCTGGCTGTATAAGCCAAGGAATTGTACACTCCAACAGCATCAGGAGCCAGGGAGTTCACTTTTTGCAAGGGTTTTAATGCCTGCCCAGCGTGGCTGGCTGTGACTGATCCATGGTTGAGCAGATAATGCATGGATCAGCCCATGTGGATTTCATTCCTCGCTGTAGCATGGACTCCCTGTGTGGCACATCAGTAAAATGGACTTAAAAGGGTCTTTTTTTTTTTTTTTTTTTTTTTTTGTCCTGATCATAAGCTTTTGTGGGCAGAGGTTTTCTTTACTTCATGGTATCCTGTTCTTGACTGCAGTCCCTAGACATTACATTAATACAAATAGAAACACCACTGTAATTCTGCAGGAAGAGATTTAAACTCAGGTTATTACTAAAACTGAGTGGAAAGCAGCTTCCCTGCTGCCCAGAGGAGAAATGATATACACTGTATGAAGCCTGGTTTGGAAGCCTGCTTATTAAAATAGCAATCGGGAACAAACAAACCGCAATTTGTCTTGGAGAATTTGGGGATCTTTAGAAACTTTTTGTTTTCTATTTAATGTCAACCTTTTTCCAAGAAAGACAATAATACAAGCATTTGAAAACCCCACCTCTGTCAAAAAGCACTGAAATGGAAAACTTCTAAGTAAACATTGTTACCATGTTATTATTAATGTGATATCCATGATTTCTCACTCCCACTTTCCTTCTCCCTTTCACCCCAACCTCATTCAAAAATGTCATATAAGCATAAAACAGGTGTCTTCCTCCATTTGGCCTTCTTTGAAGTTTGTAATTGGTGATTTGCCTTATCTATGCTAGAAAAAAAATATTAGCTGGTACTAATAAATAATTCTGCTACAAGATTTCAACCCCCAGGCAGAAGAGGACCCTGAGGACACTTTCGTATGGGACCAAAGATGGTCTTGTCCCATTCCACAGTTAAATCTAGACCTCACTGGGAATTTAGCTCCAGTGTGCCTTTCTGACGAATCATGATTTCAGAAGTACCTCTGTTAAATAGCCTGTCTTGTTTTCTGGCTAAAGGAACACTGCTGAATAGCCCTCAAAATGTCTAATTTACCCTCATTGTGGGCTGCTGTAGTGGTTACTCAGTGGACAGCAATGCAGTCCATGTAAAGAGAGGCTTCAGTGGTGCTCTGCCTTGCTGATAGCACTTGTCTGAGCTCCTGCTGCTGGGTGAATTAATTGCTGGATTCTTGTGCAGTACGCATTGTAAAGGAAGCACACAGATATGATGCAAATTCCATTCTGACGCTATAATGAATGTTTGATGGCAATGTTAAATTGCCACTAGATGAACTATATATAGTGTAAAATGCAGCCTTGCAAGAGGATTGTCCTGGAGAAATACTTGTCTGCAATAAGCTTTTGCTTCCTAATTAAAAACAGAGCGAGTGCCAGCACCGGGTGTGGAGGTGAATCTGATTATATAAAAGAAAGTCACCGGTCAGACACTGATTTGCAAGGAGAAGCGATCAGAAAGGGACACAGCAATGAACGAAACCAAGCCATTGGTAAATCCAATTTATTATTTTATTTATTAATAATATTAATAAATCCAATTTATTATTTGATTTATTTGCCTGAGTAGCTGAGAGCTCTTTATCCACGTGGTATGGAGCTAAGTGAGCATCTCTTCCAGACACCAGCTGTGGTTTGCCACAATGCATACAGCAGAAAGGCCATCACATTTTTGAATAGATCAAGGTTTTGAGGCCCCACAGCAGTTTCACATGAGCATAGTGGAGCCTTCCTGTTACACGTGGAGAGTGTCAGCTGCAAGTGGTGATTTTAGGGATCTGTGAGACCTCTGCCCATTGCATGCCTCCTTATCCTGGCTAACCTCGAATTGCTGTAGTTTATTTATCCAAAATGGCTCTTTGGCAATTCCCCCTCAGACAAAGTAAGTGTAAAGTTTGTATTAATCATGAGGATTAACATTTATTGGTGCAGGAACACCTTGTAAAGAAACAAGTTTTGCCTTGATGTTCTGGAATGAGTAGTCAATCTGTTTAATTAACAGATTGGCTTGGCAGAAATCGACTTCCTTCCTGTCTCCTTCATACCCAAATGTATACCACTAACTAAATGTATACCACTAACTAATCAAGCCTTCCTGCACTTTTCTGGATTACAGAGACATTTCCAAATCCTTAACTCTGCATTCCTATATTTTGTGCAGAGGGCGCTCTGCTAGCTCCTTTTTTTCGGAAATGAGATTCACAAGCTACCTGGATCCTCTTTGCAGTTAGGGAAATAATTACTTTACGCAATATAATTTGCTTAAAACCATGACAGTTTTAACTATAGTTTAAGGCTAAATGACTGCTCAGCAAGACAGCTGGTAAAATTCACCCTGTAATAAGACTGAAGCAATGTAAACAAGCCCAGCCCATTTAGGGCTTTAGTTAATATAGATGTCAAATTCTTCTTTCAATATCTCTAAATTTCCCAAGCCATCCGACATTTTCCTCCTCTATAAATGTATTTATAATAAATCTCATCCTTTGCCACCTAAATTCACAACATAGCTCTGTCCCAAATCCCTATAATCGATTATGTTTGAACATAAATTAACCTCCAGTGAAACATCATCTAATTTGTTGAAACACTATAGGTACCTGTGACATAATGTAATGAGGAACTCCTGCTGCAGCATACTTCTAGGGAGCTCCAAGCCTGGCTTTTCTTACAGCTTGGAAAGTGGCTCTTCCAAGTAAAAAGCAGCAAATGACCATGCTTTACCCTTGAGAACATACCATTTTGTGGGTGTTTGCAGTGGGGCACGCTCCAAAGAAAGCTGAGGGGACGTGTTAGTAAGAGTTAAGTGTGTGTATACCTGCTCTGCTGAATTGTGCTCAGATCTTAGAAAACTTGAGTCAGTTAGGGCTGACAATCAAACTGAGTTTAGGCAGGAGAGACTGAAAGAGTTTTTCTGCTGCGACTGTGGTATTTTTAACAAATGGGGGGGCCTAGGACTAGGTTTGGGGTTTCTTGATAGCAGTAGGAAGGCTGGTGTTCCCTTCGGTATGCTTTGGATTAGGTCTTTGACGTGTCTGAATCAGCCAGAAACCAGGGTACCAGGCAAGTGGAAATCATGGCTGCAGAGAAGCCGAGTCCAATTTCGGAAAACTGAATCCATTTCTACACAATGTCCCTACAGACTAAATAATGTCAACCAATTTAAATTGCAACCAGTGGGGAATAATATCTGGGGCCTGATGTCCTCTATCCTGCTCAGATAATAACAGCAATACAGTTGTAATTATGGTGATAATGTTCAAAATTCATTTGCGTTTGCCTGAGTTGTGGTGATTTATTGTTTGATGATTATCTTGCTAGAGTTTTGTGGATGGAATAATCTCCCTTATTTACATAATCAAGGCATCAAAATCTTTACAGCAGGGCTTGCTATCAGCAGCTGGCTCTGCCATGTATGGTAGGATCCCTTAGTTTTTACACCTTGTGTTGCAAGAGATCTCAGTATTCATTAGACTATACTGAAAATTTACTGTTTTCTACAACTTTTGTGTAAATCACATTAATATAAGGAGTTGTTCCTGTATTAGTGACAGCTAGTAAGGGCAGTTCTGAGGCAGAATGTGTGTGCTGTTGCAAGGTAGAGCTGAGAAGGACAGTTGGAATGATACCTTTGTCAAAAACCAATAAACAAAGAAAAATACACAAAGCATTAAATTCGCAGGCAAGAACTGATATGTGGATATGACTTATAATACGTGCTTTTGTGCAAGTTGCTGAAACATTAGAAACCATGTGGTAAATGCTGACTTCGCCTGGGGGATATGCTCCAGGCTCCACAATCCACAGAAATCTTTTGGTACCTTCTGAAAAGCTCTTAGACCCCCTCTCTCCCAGTACAAGCCACAAGCTGTCATCAGCTGCAGGACAAGAAAACCAGGTACATCAGAATTTATGGGGGTGCAGCAACACCACCACATTTGAGAGGCTGCACTGCTAAAATCTACCCTGATCTGGGCCTGTTTACTTCAGCTTAACCGAAGCTTACCATTTTTCAATCAGTTACTTTTATAAAACCTTTAAGATTATTTGTATTTCTCATGATAAGTAGATAGTTAAAATACTCGTTTTCATTAACATTTTTGTAAAATGAAGTGCATTTTAGTATGTCTTCCACTCAAGAAAAAAAAGAGTCAAGAGCTAGGGATGCACAGCTGCCAAATAGATCTCAGCTGAATGCTTTTTGCCACAGCTGAGCTGCTCAGACACTCTTGTGACCCTGGCAATAAAAGTTCAAAAACTGCAGCCTGAATTTAAAGAATAAACTGCTGTGGTAGGATATGAGATTTCTTTTGAGTTTTAAGAGCAAGTTAGATCAAGGTCTGTAAGAAGATTTGAGAAAGGGCTACCTGACATCAGGCTTCTTTTTTTAACTGTTTTCTCTGTAATAATATTCCCTTTTCCTCAGTAATATTTCTGAGGTCAAAGGGATTTTCTTTGTGGAGGCAGTGATATCAGAAATTTCTGTGGAAAATTTATTAACCAAAATATGTATTTTTAATTAATTTGGGGCCACCTATTTCCTTGAAAGGGATGTATAACATGTTCCCAGGCAGAACACTTGGAAACAGGAGGTTTTTAGCTTTTTATTTGGCCGGATGCGCACGGGTTTTCCAAGGTCCCCTCCGCAGGGCCCGGGCCGCTGTGACGGACACAACCCCCTCATAATTGACAGCGTGACGGGCAGGGCCGTTACCCTCAGAGGCCTCAACCAATCAAAGCCGGCCGCGAGCCCATTTCCACCAATGGGCGGGCGCGATTGCCAAGGCAAAAGTGGCAGGTGCCGTTCCGCGTTGCTATTGGCTGGCGGGCGGGCCGGGCTGGTATATAAGGCTTTGTGAGGTAACCCGTCAGGTCAGTGCCTGAGGGGAGGGTGGACGTGCTGCTGGGGCGCGCTCTGTCGGCCTGTCCTCGTGAGGAGATCCCGGTGCGCAGCCCCATCGGGGGGCGGTGAGGTGTCGGTACCGAGTGGGAGTGTGGTGGGATGGTGTCGGGGGGCTGCACGGGAGGATGTGGGGAGAAGAGGAGACGGTGCTGAGGAGCCCGCCTGGGCTGAGGTAATGGAGGGGGGGCGAGCGGTGAGTGAGCAGGGCCGTGCTGAGGGGACTAGAAGGGGCGGCAGCATGGAGTCAGTTTGGGATTTGGGGGTGGATGCTAATACAACCCATGTCTGTAGGTGTGGTGGGATGGTTGATGGAGGCTTAATTTTTAATTCTCCTGATGAGGTTGTGAGAATGTTGGAGAAAACCTTGTTCAGATGTCCCTATTGGCTAACTCTCAGCGATAGCGTGGAGGAATGGATGATGTAAATAATGACAAAAAAAGAGTATATGAAAGAAGAAAAACAAGAATGCTAAGAAAAATGCAATGTGTAGTAATTTTTATTTGCTAGATAGCTGGTCTTTAGGAGCAGATACTGGTAGATACTAATCTCCATTTAAGGTGTATGTTGTTCCTTTGGCAGCAGGTGCTAGGGGAAAAAAAAACACAACATAAATCAAAGGGAATGAACAGTATGAATGAGTAAGAAGAGGAGAGTAGCAGCAATGATGAATGAAGGAAAAAACAGCCTGGACAAAGGTACTGCCCTGTCAACAGGTAAGGACTTCAGCTGGTAGCAGCCAGTGCACAAGAAAGAAGACATGTCATGTGGAACTGTGAGGCAACAATGAGTGACAAGAAGACCACCAGAAGACTGAAGAGGGGAAACAGTAAAGGCACTGCCCTGTCAGCAGGGCTACAGTAAGCAGAGCAGCGCTGGCACATTAGGTGCCCGGGTTGGTTTTCTACTGTGTGACCACTCTGTAAGCAAGGGTGCAGGTGCTCAGGCTGCTTCTGTGTGCGCCCTACCCTACTTACCCAGGGTTGGAGCTGCATGGCAGAAGTAGCTTGAGGAGCTCTGTGCCTCAGGATGGTGAGAAAAGTTGATTTAAGTTGGTGTTGGTAAGACAAAGTCAGGGATCCCAAGGCAGCTCCTCAAAACAACCACCCTAATGAACACAAACTTGAAAGTCCTCCCCATTTCTTTCTGGCACAGGAGGTGGAGCTTCGAACCCATGTCTAATGGCTTGTGCTTTGTTTGCAGCAGCCAGCGCAGAAGAAGGAGGAGGCGTCGTGTGGAACGGCGAGGCAAGAGGGAGCGGCAGATGGAAGACGGGCAAAGAGGAGGACACCCTGGGCAAAGGCTTCGCCCTGTTAGCGGGGCTGTAGGTAGAGGAGAGCAGTGCTGGCACGCGAGGTGCCTGGATTGTTTTGTGCTGGGCGACCTCCCTGTAAGCAGGGCTCGGGTCTTTGCGATTGTAATTGGCCTTTTGCCTTGTTGCTCCTTTGGCTGCCTGGGGGGAGCGGCCCCCTGTAATCAGGGGCACAGCCGCTCTCTCCGCACCCGGGAGGACTGTGGAGCTTGCCGGACCCCAGGGCCTCCCTGTAGTCAGGGCAGAGCCAATTCCCCACCCCCTTAATTTTAGCCGTCTGGCTCTTTGTCTAAACTATTTGTCTAAACGTGATGGACTATGGAAACGTAGTATATGACTGATGCCTATGATATAATGCCAACTATTACATAAAAAGTAATAGAAAAGCGATATATATATATATATATAATATGACCTATATGAATACTGTGAAAACAGATTCTCAAAAGGGGATGAACAGTAAATTATGATGCATTCTATGTTTCAGCACCCCGTAGCTGGGGTGCGTTGTCCAATTGGGTCTCGGCAGAAGCGGTTTTGGCTTCTGGACGTCTCTGGCATCACTGTAATTGATGGTGCGTGGGGTACCGCCCTGTAAGCAGGGTCAAGCATAGCCCCGTGTCTCTCGCTGCAAGGAGCCCCCTGTAGCCAGGTGGGTCTCTGTGTCCCCCGCTTTACATGGGCCTGGGGCCACTAGAAGTAGGGCCGGGTTTTCACCCTCCCTGTAAGCAGGGCTTGGGGCCCGAGCCTCGGCATTCGGCCGTCTCGCTCCGCTGGCAGGGGGAAGGTTGAGCTCTGCGGTTCCATGGGTGTTGCGGACCAGCCTTAACCAGGCTTTGGTCCGGAGCCTTTTGCTCCGCTGGCAGCTGTGGGGTGCCTGACCCGTTAGCGGGATGCAGGCTCGTGGATTCCCCACTTTGGGGAGAAGGAGCCTCCCGCGGCCTCTGGGCCCAGGGCAGCCCTGTAACTCAGGGTGCTGATGCTCTGGTTCCCTGGGCACTTGAAATTGTCAATGGCTCCTCGGAGCCCCCCTGTAAGCCAGGGGTGCAGGCTCTTGGGCCGTTGCTGTGCGTGCCCAGCTTTCCTTTGCCCTTGGTGCCAGCCTTGGAGCCCTGCAGCAGCGCCGCATGAAGGTCCTGTGCGTGTGCAACACGGTAAGAAAAGCTGCTTTCGCTTGGCCTTGTTACGGCAAAGGGGGAGGAGGACCTCTGAGGCTCTCCTTGTCTGGGGGGTGGGTGGAGCGGGGCCCTGCCTTAGGGTCTTGGGTTCCATGTTTCTGTTGGGCACAGGAGGTGGAGCTTCGAACCCATGTCTAATGGCTTGTGCTTTGTTTGCAGCAGCCAGCGCAGAAGAAGGAGG
>JBCJKQ010015846.1:11524-24832 GCA_039654585.1 Touit purpuratus
AGGCGTCGTGTGGAACGGCGAGGCAAGAGCGAGCGGGAAGAGGGAGCGGCAGATGGAAGACGGGCAAAGAGGTCCAGCAACGCCGCATGAAGGTCCTCTGCGTGTGCAACACGGTAAGAAAAGCTGCTTTCTGTTGGCCTTGTCTTCTTCTCCCTTTGCCGTGACCTCTGAGGTTGTCTTCGTTAGGGTGGTTGTTATGAGGAGCTGCCTTGGGTTTCCTTTTACCTGCAGTTACCATATTGAGAACTGTGTTGTAAGCTCTAACTGTTTTGCCTTTGGTTTGCAACAGCGTATGCAGAAGAAAGAAATAACAGAATTCTAGGCCTTGGGAGCGACCTCGAGAGGCCATCATTTTCAACCCCCTTGGCAAAAAAGGTTCCCTTGATGAAATGGCATAGGGTGGCATCCATACAAGTCAAAAATAACTGCAGAGAAGGTAGCTGAGCAGCCTGCTGCAGTATTCCATCACCTTCCACCATAGTGGTACAGAACTTCCTGTGCTCCATTCTGTGGCCATTGCCCCTTGTCCTGTCCTCACAGACAGGTGAAATATTCTTGGCCATATTCTTCTTCCTCTTATACTCCAGCTATTTATAAACATGGCTATGATCCCCTCTAATTGTTCCCTTGTGAACAGTGAACAGATCGAGTTTCCTGCTCGGTAAGTAGGGGTGCAGGCTGTTGGGTTAATACGGTTCTACGGTGCTATCCTTTTTCTCTTTTTGTGGTTAGTATCCTCCCCGTGGTATGTACTTGTCCTAACCACACGGTATGTCCTAATTTCTTATTTTAGATACTGTAAAATTATCTTTGTAAGCCATTTCTGCCTAGCCTTTCCTAATTGCCAAGGGAAGAAACAAGATGCATAAAAACAGATACGTTTCCTTAAAGAAAGCTCTTCTCAGTCAGTGTTCCAGCTTGTCATTAGACTCACGTACTATATCTAAAAGGATTGGAATTGTATTTTAAAATGAAGTTTTGACTTGACATATCTGAGCTTTGTAACTGCAGAAAAAAATGACACCGGCACTTTTCATCTGCCTTTAACACTGGTTTTATACCAATAATTACCACCACCTTGTAATTAGTTGAATGTTCTGAATTTCTCTGCCTGTCATCACAGAATTTGGGTTGTTGCAATGGAATTGTGAGTGTTGGTGTTACGTGGCTGAGGTTCCTGCGTTTTTCTTCTTTAACTCATATGGTCAGTGGAGATGGAAGCACTAATCAACAAAAGCTTCGGTGGTATCAGTCAGAGCTCTAATTGATTATTTTCTTTTTACTATTTTACAGTGGTAGGAGCAAAGGCAAGATAGATGTAGAAAGTCAGGTTCTGAGTACATATTTTTACTCCCTATTTTTTATCTTTTCAACTCAACTTTTGCCAGCCTCTACACTTTTGTCTTAGACTCTGCCTGTGTCTACCACTGACACCAGCCTCTCTCAGGTTTTGTGACATGAAACTACTAAGAAAGGTGAGCTACAAGCAGCAAAAATGCCAACTCACATTTCTTGTCTATTTGTACAACAGTGTTGGATCCTTCACCAGGATCCTTGACTTCTAGGACTGGTGTTCTCATTGCCACCATTTCTCTTATACAGTAACAGCAGCGGTGGCCTACCTGACCTTGGGTAGGCAAACTCATTTCTTGAAGGTGAGACAGGAGATTTTGTCTCTTTTTCATCACTAACTGCATCTCCTCCTGTTGTGCACTAATTCACAGTATGTGTCTGGATTCCTTTTCAGTAGAGATAGGTATGAGCATCTGCGACAAGTCTTAGAATGAGTTCTCAAGGGGTTTTAAGATGAATACACATAACTTAACCTTGAAAGAGCAGTTAACCTGGATAGTCCGAGAGGGCAGTAACTCAACGACCTCTGTTTCCGAGAGACCTAGCCCAGTAGTCCCTCTCACACAGTCTTGCTTTAAACCGGAGCTGGAAAGGATTTTCTTCCCTTAAAAGGGAAAAGAGAAACTGTTTTTTCCAAGTGCAGTTTTTTAATTATTATTCTGTTAAGGGAGAAACTGTCACAGAAATTATGCCTTTGAATCCTCATGATAAGAAAACTAGGTGTCAAGTTCACATTCCTCTTGTTACTGTGTTTGCCTTCCACTGGGAGAGCTCCTCCATAGGGAGCCTTTTGTTGTGTAATGCAGTACATGGAATACTAAAAATCTGTGGTCAGGACCCGGAGACAGTTGGTGCAAGAGGATGTCGAAGCACAGGGTGTGAAATCTTTGCCGACTTTTCATCCAGTGTCATTGACACAAAAGCCACTTACAGTGTACGTGTCTTGATTTGAAAGAACTTTGTTAGCAGACAGAAACCCTACTCTACAATACAGCACAGACTCTTTGTCAGGTTGTACAGAGTGGGCTTTTTTAATGAGGTTGTTTTTTTTGGGATCTGGTTGGATACTGGCAAAGATCAACCCCACAAGCAGTGCCTGCAATGTGCAGTCGACATCTTACTTAAGATTGTAGGGGGACCTAACAGTTAATCTTCTGCTTTAATTTAAACAGCAAAGATGACCTAGCTGCTAAGCTTAAAGACAGGCCGGGTATTTTCTTAGTGTCTCAAGAGCTTTTCTTTCCTCCTCCATTCATGCTTGGAAGCACAAGAGCCAGCTTGCTGAGTGCAGAAGGATCCTTTACCCAGCCCTTGGTCTGATGGTGCTGATGGAAAGCTTTTCCTTAGCATCTTTTCCAGAGTAGCTGACAGGGCAACATGTTGGTCTAATACAGAAGTCTTCTCATAATCAGTGTTTGCATCCAAAAGGCATGCTAGGGTGCAAACTGCAGCTTTTGCATGCTTTCAGTGCATGCAAGAAGGGGTTACAGTGCTGGGATGCTCCTCACTCACATGTGTGTCTCTCTCCAGCGGGAGCCTCTGCAAAGTTCAGTAGCAGACCTACCTGTGTTTGCACAGAGCTCGCCTGCTGTGATGAGCCTCAATCCTTTCAGAGAGTCATTCTTGTTCAATAAAAGCCAGTAAAGGTCACTACTGCATGCGTGATGAGTTAGAATCTTGCAGAATCTTGCCCAAAAGAGAGGAGTTGACTTTGGGTCTTCTGCAGTTGAAGCTAACATCCCAGAGACAAGGACTTTTCTTTCATGCTCTCACCCAAGTTTTGCTGAAACTTGGTGTAAAAATGCTGTTTAAAAAAAAAAAAAGTGTGAGGGAAGGATCATTGCAAGAACACTGCAACCATCTCCACTTACTGGTTCCTCCCCCCTGCATTACTCGCAAAGGGTTGTTTCATGAGTTACTAAATAATCTTTAATAGGCAAATAGATTCTTGGAGCTTATCTGCATGTTTTTTTTCATTGTAGTTCGCATTCATTTCAGATTTAACCACCTAGTCTGCAGCAGATACTGGTGCTGCAATCACAATACATATGTTATTAAAAAGGGGGACTGAACTGTTAATTGCACAAAGAAATTCTCACAGGTAATTTAGGTTGAATCAGCTGATAGGTATCAGAACATTGTGCTTTTCATTGCAACAACAAAAAGGAAAACTGTGGCTATGGGATCTAGCAGCAATGTTCTGCAAGCAATTGGTGCTGCCCAAACAGTCCCCTGCTGTGACTGAAATTTTTTGCATGTGACGCTGTGCACACTAAGGGCATCCATGCTTCTGTGAGTCGCCACTCACAGTCTGTGTGTGCCCAGCGTGCCAACCACTGACTCATGTTTCTAGCTCTCTAGCACAAGGTCAGTGCAACATAATGGATTCTCTGCATCCCCCGATGCTCAAGTATTGCTTTCCTTATTGGCATGAAAAGCAACTTGTCAAGACACTTCTGAAGGCAGAGAAAAACCAGCAAAGGAAGGGGCTAGACATTGCCCCTTGTCCCTGCTGTGGTGAGGACTGTGCTGGGAACAGGCCAGGTGCAGAGGTGCTACGGAAACAGCTGCTGAAGAGCATAGGTAAATGGAAAGTGCTGTAACACTTCCATTCCTCATGGGTAGATGAGATGTGCAGCTGCCACTTCCCAGGTGTCCCTTGCAGTAAGTTTTGCCCATACATTATGAAAACAAAATCTCAGTAACCTTAAACAGTACATGTAACAGGGGGCATGAATATACCTGCAGGTGTCAGTGGCTGTAATTAGGATTGTTCTTCCTCTTGGATTAGGACTCTAAACTGCGGCTTCTTATTAACCCCAGCCCAGTTCTGTTCAACATACTGAGCAGGCCTGCAGTGAAAAGACATAATTAGAATAGTAACATTGTGGGTTTAACGACCTGGTAAATGTTCAGGTGTGAAGCCATCATGCAGCAGGGTGCACATTGTTAGGATGATTTAAAGTTACTGCTGGGTGCTTGGGGCAGTGTCCTACAGCCACATGCACAGTAAAAGCAGGGAGGTAGCTTGGGACCTATTCAACAAGTGGCTGCCACTTGGCTCCATGCTCTGCCCAGCTGACACATGCAAAGCTAAATCAGGGGAGTTGTCAGATTTCCGCAGAAAACTTAAATTTGAGTGTCATGACACGGAGGTCTTCGGGTACAGTTACTTCAGAAGGCAGTACGGAGCCCCCTGTGCGTGCAGGATTATTTAACCAGGGAAGTTGGCCTCGACTGGCCACTGCAGGACTGACATATGTTGAAGCAGGGAGACTCTGAACCCTCCCACAACATCCAACTTTTGAACCTATTTTCTGAGTAAGAAGTGGTGCCTGTCCGCACGTCCCATTCAGTGCTCCTTCTTCTGCTTATGCATTTTCTATTTTCCACTCACCCTGCTACTCCTAGACCTGTATCTGCTTATGGTCACATAAGAGTTGCTGGCTGTTTCTTTTTCTACAATTGGCTTTCCACCACCAAAGGAAAATACAGAAGTCTGCAGCAGAATGGGAGGCAAACCAATCACTTAACAAGATCTAATTAGCAAGGGAAGCCCTCCCTGGGTAATTGCCACTCATTTTTCAGCTGTGAGCATGAGAAGAAAAATAGTTTTAAGGAGCTTAATCAAGTCTTTACAAAATCCTGGCAGCACTCAGTACCTAAACCCTGCTTGATCAGGGCCTGAGTGGGGAGAGTGAGAAGAAGCTATTGACAGAGTTCCTGAAAAGCCCACTGAGCAGCTCATTAGACAGATTTCTACTAGCAGCTCTCCCAAGACTTCATTTTCTTGTCCTTCCATAAACATTCAAAACCCAGCTGGGCAGTTTTAGTAGTTGCGTTTTTGGGCAAATTTTGAATCTGCTTGCTGCCCTGCCTCAGAGATAAGCGTATGCAGTTGTGCATACAGCTTGAGGCTGGCTTTTGTCTCCTCTGACCCCAGGTCTTGAGTATCTGAGCGAGTTTCGTTGTCTTCTGCACACGGAAGAGGCTGTTTGGGGTGCCAGGCAGGGGCTCCCACAGGTTTTGCTTCCAGCACCTTCTGCCCATAGTGCTCACTGCACATATAACCAGCTATCCCACCTTAAAAATCCTCTCCTTTGCGTTTCTGCTCCCTGCAGAACAAATCCAGCAGTGCTACTGCTGCAGAAGGCATGTGTGCTGCTGCAGCTCATGACTCGTACCCTGTGAGCAACTGATTCTGTTGGCATGATAAACACATGATGCAGAGGAACAGCACTAATTATGACCCTGTCACCTTCATCAGCTCCCCACTAATTGTTTTGGCTTTTTTTAATCTCGGTGCCTGGAGATGAAACATGATGTTGGGTTCTGAAAAGGGGTTGAAAAGAGAAGAAAGAATCGGATTTTAAAATAGCAGCATCAGGTAGATCTTTCAGTTGCATTTGAAATTCAAATGACAGAAATTATAACTTTTTAGTGTTATTAAAATAAGGCATGGGATTTTTTTCAGAGGACTTTCTGGGACTGCCCATGCTGACTCTCAGTCCGTAAGATCCACTTTGCTGCTCCCAGCCCAGAAGAAGGGATCTCTGGTTTATGTCATAATAAAATTTTCATCTCTCTCCAGGCACTGTCAGTTGAGAAACCTCACAAGTAATAACTTTTCCTAGGTTTTGAGGATGAAGGGCAGAATCTCCTTGTCATCTCTTTCTCCACAGCTGCGTGCCCCATCTGAGGGCAAGCTGAATTCCTGCCCTTTGCAAGCTCATTATCAAATAAATGCGGATCATGCTCTGAAAGCAGCTCTCAAGGCTCCTTATTGACAATTTTGTGTCCTTACCCCTTGCACCACCAAGCACAGATTTCAGGTGCAGGCCCTGGGTCCTGAGCACCCTTGTAGGTGGATTTTCATTTCCAAAGAGCAGCAGAGCAAAAACATCAGAGAAAGGCAACACTCTTCATGCTCAGGAGAATCAGTGTGGTAAATGACTTAATCAGCACGTGCGTGGTCTTGCTGCACACACTTGCAAGAAATAAGTGCTAAGATGCCCGTAAAGGAATGAAGCCAGGTATATCAATAATGATGAGAAGTGTAAGTGTATTTCTCCTGCAGCAATCCAGTCAGTTTGGTGCCTCAGCTCTCATAGCTGCCCTGAGTAATTTCCACAAGCTTTTGCTGCGGTAGCCTATGAAGGAGAATCAGCTTGCTAAGTGAACCCAATGTTACGCAATCACACGAGTTTCCATTTTACCTCCTATTTATTACCAAGAGGAAATATTTGGATTTGCTGAAATTTGCTTTGCAGAAACGTCTCGCTGACCTTGCAGCAGAGTTCCCACTTCTCTCTGAATGGCAGATGAAGGCAAGGTGGTGTGAATGAATGAACAAGCTGAAGTTTGCCCCCACTGAAAGAGAAAGCAGTGCTTGTAGGGAGTCTGCTGTGACACCAGGATGACAGCCTGCCTGCCTGTCCTCAGCTGTCCAGGCTGGGAAATCTTTCAAAGGAGAGTTTCTACCCCAAACTGTAGCAGCAAAAGCAGTTCCAGAGGCTCCCTGTGAACAGCTACAAGACTGATTTAACAACAAGAGCACCAGCCTGAATCTTTAATTATACTTAATGATTAACTTGCAAACAGGAACGTGCTTTGGTGGTGCGTAATTATGCTGCAACATCATTAAGCTCATCCATGTTTTATTTTTAGATGGCAGCCTTCCTTTGGAGCTGACCCGGGGTTATTCCACAGTGCTCCCAGCTACTGGAAGGTGCACCAGCAAGGTGCCACTTCCCCAGGAACCCTTCGTTCTCACAGCAATCAAACACAGGCTTGTACTTTAAAATCCAGACTTTAATTGTAAGCCCACATCTATGTGCAGTGGCAGAAGGGAGAACTCCTCACCCAGCTGCAGTCAGATGCTGGCTTTTTTGGGGAAAGAAACACCAAGAGCTGTGTCCAGCCAGTGCTGGAGCACTTTTTGCGCAGAGCTGTACAAAGTGGCTCTCCCTGCTGTGGGTGCTGTCCCAGGCCAGCCTGCATAAGGTTCTGTGTTCATTTTACAGTCCCATCACATGCTCATTGCCCTTCCTGGTCACACATGAAGGTGTAATTCCTCCTCCTCATCACACACCACACACGGACACGTGTTTCTTCTCCAGCACTCAGCCTCCATGCACAATGTGGACAGAGCTGCACCACTCCAGCCAAATAGCCAGCTGTAAACACCGGATCCAACCAAGCAAATCTCCCTTTTGCCTCACATTTTGTTCATAATGGGCCCTTTTCTCAGAAGAGCTGAACTATAATTGAGTGAAATCTTCCAGCTGCCTTGGTGCGTCTCTGCTGCGTGGCACCAGAGGTTTCAGTCTTTTCTTTTTCACACAACAGCAAAGCTGTTCATGACAGTTTCTTTTCATTTCCGATTCTAAAGCATAATAAATAACAGACTCTCCTTCCACTTGCTTGGCATGGCAGATACTGAAAAAAAGAATTGGAATGATGTGGAGAACATATATTAAAATTCTCTATCTGGATGAAATTCAGCACTGCTGAGTGTGGCAGAAACGTAGGGTGATCTCTGTGATATGGCACTGAAATGAACGGAGATATCCACCTTGACCTTTTCTTTCTAAAATCAATCTAGGAACAAATTGTATGGACTCATGGCAGAACAGGCAGGATGGGGGCAGCTCAGCATGGAGTGCTCCTGGCACGCTGATCAGACACTGCCTCGCACTGATCAACCCTACTGACACACTGATCCTTGCACTGAAAAACAGCAAAATCTTCCCATTTGCAACACAGTGAGAGAGCAGCCGGTCTGGCATTAGCCACACAGGTCAGGCTTATGCAAGACATTCATCTGCATAGTTTTATTTTTCAGTATGAAAGCATTCCTTGCCTTTTTTTTCAGCCAAAGGGAGAAGGAAGAGCCAGTCACGTAACATCACAAGTCCAGGCGTGCAGGTCACCTGCCAGAGTCCAGGGAGCTGTTTTCGTGCAGGGCCTGGCTGTGCACACCTCCAGCCACTGAGCAAACAGCTGCTGCCGAGCACTATTTTAGTGACATGGGTCCTGTGTCTTGGTCAAAGCAATCAAACCTGGTAAGGAGATGCTATGAGAGAGTCCCGGTCAGTCAGATTAATGCCACTCACCCAATTCCCTAAGGAACCAGGCAGCACAACTTCATTCATATGGAAAATGATGCCTGCTAGAGCTATCTATTGTTATGTAACTTTGTGGATTTGGGTGACAGAAGCTAATTTCTTCTTTCCTATAACTTCCTTTTTGTTGCCTTTGGCGGCCAACCAGCAAAGCAAATGAACTGTCCCCTAATTGATTTTCTAAGAATAAACCCTTGGCTCTGCCTCTGACTCAGCCCAGGACTGCGAAGCCCGTTGGAAGAGGAAGAAATCTCCTCACGGCTGTGCCTATGGCCCAGGACGGGGCAGCCCTGCTGTCCTGCTGCTTGCCCATCGCTGCCCCATGGCAGCCTCTTTGCTTTGGGGTCACCTATTGCCTCCTGTGGATGCTCTGGGGGCTTTGCTGGACTTCACCGTTAGGAAACAGCTCAAAGCAGCTACTGACATTGTGGTGGTTACCTGGAGCCTGCCTTGCAGTCCTCCCCGTGTTCCTCTCCCTGCTTTGCTGCTGGGGTTTCAGTAAAATTCGCCTCTTCTCCCCCTGCTCCCCTCTCCCTGTTGGCTTCTGGCAAATGGAGGAGAAACTGCTCTGCACCACGGGCAAGGCAAGGCCCAGGGGTGCGGGGAAGATTAACTGAAGACTTAATTTCTCTTATTCTTATTTGATTAGCTAAGTGGAAGAGGCATGAGTCTCTGCTTATGTGCTAGCGGAGCCTTGGTGTCGGCCATGAATCACAGCTCCCAGCTGCCACTCTCCGGCTGCAAGTCAGCCTAATTACGATGTTGTAGTAAATATTCTTGCAGGCAGAGCCCATCAATTAGAGCCCTCCATGTGCCTGCTGCACAGCTCGCTTGCCATCACCTACCTGACATGGGACAAAGAGGAGGAAAAGGAGCTCGGATAGCAGGGACTGGGGATGTTGTGGCAGGGACGGGGCACTTCTGCAGGCAGCGGGCAGCTAGAGCCAGAGGAGCCAAGCTCCTTGGGCAGACTGTCCTGGGTGCAGTTAATAAATCAAAGCTACAAGTCATCGATGAGCAGAAACATGCTTGCAGAGTGTCCTCAAGGAAAGTTAGATAATCCTGAACCTGCAAGTGACCAGCAAACCAGAAAAAGGATTCACCTTGGCAGCCTAATGTCCAGCTTTTCTTGGTGCTGGTGCACTGCAATGCCACCCACATCTTCCCCTGCCTGGCTGCTGCAGATCAGAAACTCTCTCTGCCATCAGCACCACTACTACACACAGAGCAGGGCTTTAACACAGGCTGTGCTCCCTGCAATATGAATACTGGGAGCCCTTAAATCTGCCCTTCCCCGTTGTGCCACTCATTCTCTCGGTTAGCAAGTTTATGTTGATTTCTTTCTGCCTTGCCTTCTTCTTATCTTAATCTTAGAGCCCAATACAACACAAAACATCTTATCGGTACTTGCTTTGAGGTAGATGGAGGGGCAGAGAGAAGATTGAGTGACAAGTTTCCATCGACTTGCCTTTCATCACTAATCCTGCAGCGGAATCAATTAGCCACCAGCGTGTTGCTAGCATTGGAGAAACTTCCCTCGCGCTCAACCTCCCGAGTTCTGCCTCGTGCCAGGGGCTGGTGCTCTTAAAGGATGCTGGAATTAAATGGGCCACTTTTGTCTGCTGTGCTCTGCCTGCAATCTGCTGGCCAGCCTGGCCTGTGTACGCTAGCCATGCCAGCCAGTGCTGAATGTTTATTTCAGGCCCTGGAGAGGATCCAGGTGGGTTGGCCCCACCTGATGACCATGCACATAGATGCCCTGCATGGTGTCAGCCATCCCTTGCACAGCACCGCCAAAGCACCACCCACTGTAGCACCTCTCTGTCCTTCTGCACGGTGAGGCCCACAAACTGTTTGTGCATCCTGAGAAAAAGAAGGATTTCAATTTGCCCACCAAGAGACCCTATCCTGTACCATTTTTCTGCTCCTGACTTTTCCCTTTGTTCATCTTCCCCCTGCATGGGTGGGCTCTTCACTGGAGGGCTCCACACCCTGCATGGGTGCCAGCCCTGTGGGGAGGCACCAAGCACGGGCAGCCTCCACCCCTGCCGCAGAGGCAGGGACTCCAGCTGGCACGAGAAATCCAGGCTGAGAGCTGCCTAAGGCTTTCCTGGAGATTTGGAGTAATTACAGGGAGCAAAAAAAAACCTCATATTTTAAAATGTCAAGCAGTGTTTATCTGAAACTGTTCCCAGCTAAGGGGAAATGAAAGAAGATGCAGCAATAAAAACGAGGAACACCAAATCTGCTGGGCTGCCTGCCTGCTAGGCTCCCCCTGGGGACCCGCATCCAGGGGCACCATCCATGGGGCCACAGCTGGGCATGGCCGGGACCTTAAAGCCTCCCACAGCTCTCTGCTCAGTTCCACTCTTCTGGGTGCACTGTGGTGCCCAAGAGGGCACAGACGTGATGTTTGGGATGCCCTCCCTTCCTACCAGTTTGTGGGTGTCTGAGCAAACACAACCAGGTCTCACGTGTTTAGGTGCCGTAGGTACGTGGACGTGCTTTGTATCGTGGTGTGCTGCCTGAGGGAGAGCCGTGTGCTCCTCACCAGGCGCTTAGAGAAAGTCACATCGGCTCCGCTCACGGGGCTGTGAATTTCAAACCTCCAAGAGTAACATCGTGGTTCAGATCCCACATTTATTTCCTTGTACGTGAGCAATCTGAGTACCTGCTGATTGCATTTGCAGACGCAGTGCTACGCTTTGTTTTCTGCAGGTAGGTTTGCCCGTGCAGCACTTACAGCATGAGCCTGGCACTGCCTTGGTTCCTGCCTCCCAAAATTCCTGACTTCCTATCCTGCTGGCTGGGTCTCGCGGCTACACTTCATATGGAAGCAGTAACCAGATAGTAATGATTTCTCTCAGAGTCTGATTAAGTATTAATACACATAATTGGCACTCATAAATCTCCATATCTTTGACCTTCCTCAAGTCAGAATGGCACAAAAGCAGATCTGTTTAAATAAAATATCAGCACATATACCGGGAAAAAATGCATTGCAGTTATAACAACCTGTCATTGCTGACATTATTGACTGGCTAGCTTACAGTAGATAATAAAAAGGAGAACGTTAATTGCTGCAGTAACAGACACACATCAGCTTATGAAGCTACTTGCCAGAGGGATGCTTGTTTTTAATTTTTGTTATCAGTTGAGTGCTTACAAAGGTTTACTGGAAGCAGAGTGTTTTCTGCCAGTGGAATCAGCGATGTGCTCCATTGCTTTAAGCTGTGTGATGTGCTAAGCCCGCAGATAAACCCACAGCTGTGAGCAGAGGGGGACTTTGTGGCACTTTCTCCTTTCTCCTCTTCCCCACCTGGGTCCTCCAGAGCACCGTCACGATGAACATTTCCCTCCCCATGCTCTGGCAGCACCCGGACGTGCATTGTTTCTAGCAGGGGCTGCGCAGGAACCTGCAGGAGAAGGAGTTTGCTCTGTGTGGGTCCACATCTGCTCCCACATTGCTGCACGAGAGCCAGAGAGCACCCCAGCTCTGCACGGGTGCCTGCCTCTGTCCTGTTCCAGGAATGAGGGATATTACTGACACCAACTTCCCTGCACTGGAGAGGGATTTCACTGCAGGAGAAGCATAAAAAAGCTCTAGAGAATCTAGCAATGTCAAATTTAGTTTAGAATATGGCACAGAAGAAGCCAGGTGAGATTATTCCTTCCTTGCCCACACTTTTCAGCACCAGTTCAATATGCTTTTAAGATTTATTCCCCCCACCTAGCAGTGGACGAAGCATCTCCATGCTCTAGCACACGCTGCAGCTTTAACAGGTGTCTTCTTAGCAGGAGCCCTTAGGATCCCAGTTTGTAATTCATTCTGCTCCAACAAACTGGCTCTAGGGTGCCAGCCGGTCAAAAAGTGGCCAGAAAATGTTTCACAAGCCCTGGGCGAGCTGGCAGGTGGCAGGGAAATTGCCCCCCCCCAGGGGCATCGCCAATACCCTGGTGCTGTGCGGGCACCGGGAGCTGCCCCTGCCCCATCCTGCAGCCAGCGACCCGGGGGATTCCCTCCAGGACTTTTCTCCCCTTTGCTTCCAGCTTTACACAGCAGAATGAATTTGCTGCCTCTGCCTTGCTGCGTGTTGCCAAGTGATCGCGGTTTTGGAGGAAAACAAACTGAAAAAATAGACCGTCAAGAGGAGCCCAGTGGAGGTGGCAAACTTCATAAACGCAAACCTAATGAGTTGGAAACCGGCGGAAAGGCGAGGCTGTGCCAAGTTTCAGCTAAAACCATTTCAAACAATCAAGTTCTCTGCATCCAGGGGATAAAAGTCCCATGCAGAGAGATGAGTCTGCATCGCTCCCTTCCACAGCGGGACCGGGAGAAGGATTTTTTCCCTGTTTTGCTCAGGGGTTTAACTTTCCCCTGAAACTTCAGCTGTGGGCACGGAGAGCAGCAGCTCCCGTCTGAGCTGTTGGAAATCACGATCACAGCCTCTCACCTCGCTCCTCTGCCCATTGCACAGGCAGTCCCATGGGAGCAGGCAATTCATCGGTCCTCTCAGCACTTTTCTGCTAATGACTTTGGGAAGGTTACGTGTCCCTGAGTGCTTATAATTCTTCCTCTGCAGCAGCATAATCAGTCATTATTAGCAACAATTTCAGACTCTAATCATAAAGCTGTTATTTCTGCTTAATCCAAACCACGCTAAATATTAATTTGATGTTTAATCCCCCTGGTATCTGGCACTATTGTGCTATTATTGTTGTATATTATTATTATTTATGTGGCAGAGTGGCAAACAAAGCACTTTAGTAATCATATCCTTATTTATTTCCACTTGCGTGCATCTCTGCCTTTTGCTGCCCATGTGAAAAG
>JBCJKQ010017458.1:0-11875 GCA_039654585.1 Touit purpuratus
CCGGGGGCCTCTCCCTGCACAGCCCGCAGGGGAACTGCTGCTGCCTGCCTGGAGCACCTCCTGCCCTCCTGCTGCACTCACCTGGGGGGCTGTAGGATTGTTTCTTGCACATTTGCTTACTCACCTCTCTCAGTGGCTCTTGTACTGGATTTTTTTCTGTTCCTTGCCTATGCTCTCACAGAAGCACAATCACATTGCTTGTTGGTTTGTTTCTGGCCAGCAGAGGGTCCCTTTTTGGAGCTGGCTGGAACTGGCTCTTATCTAACATGGGGCAATTTTGGACTCTTTTCTGAGAGGTTACCCCTGCAGCCACCTGGCTACCAAAATTTTGCCACATAAACCCAATAGAGCAGTTTTATTCTCTTGTGTAAGTATGGTATATTAGCAGTGACAAAAAAAAAAAAGAAAAAAAAAGAAAAAAAAAAAAGCAACTAAATGCTTCAGTTGTAAAATGCCATGATCTTGTATCATATTTTACATTTTCTATCTTTCCTGAGAATCTGTAGTAGAATCTTTTAGGATCCAAACTGAGATACAGAATCCAAACTTATGCTCATATTTTAATATGAAAATATGTGAGGCTTAGCACATTTGGGTAACACAAACAATGAGAAAGCTCCTAAAAGATTTGAGAGGCTTTTCCAGAAAGAGAAAAGATGAATCACCTTTTATTTATTTATTTATTTATTTATTTATTTATTTATTTATTTATTTATTTATTTCATCGGTTTTAAGTTTCATCTGGTTAAACAAATAGTAAGAGTGTTTCTATGCAAAAAGAATTTTTATAAACAAAATATTTTGTAAGCTGGCACTTGATGGTGTTTTCAGCTGAAATGTTTTCATGAGATTTTTCATAAATTTTTCATAGGGTACAGGGTAGATCTAAGGTATCAAAACACTCAGAAGGATTAAGTTCTTTCTGAAAATGTCAAAGCTTTACTTCTCTAATGCAGTTACTTGGAGGGGTGACAACACTTGATTTTTCATGTGAAAAGGTTAAATTTCATTGATAATGGACTGAGATCACAGGCATTAACTTGTGGTCACCACCCACAAAAGAGACTAAGAACTGGTCCTATCTGGGTTTGCCTAAATAACACTTAGTCTGAAGATCTGTAACTTGTTATCAATATAGTGCATTTTTAATCTGTGAACAGGAAACCACACTTCAAAGAAGAAAAGCTGCTTGTAAGGAGCTCTTTGGGGGAAATATACAGTAGTTTGGCCATAAGAGGAGATCTTAGAAGTGGTTTTTGAAAGTAGACTGATTGCTTTTGAAGAATACGCACAAGTCTAGCATCTGTTGCCTCTGACAGGGCTTCCCTAGTGGTATAGATGTTTTTATTTTTTAGATTAATTTAGAAAAGTTTAAACACTTTAAAGAGAAAAGTCTGAATCTAATGTAAACTGGAATTCTTATTACTTCAAGTCACAAGAAAAAAACAAAAAACTCCAGCACCACCACCACCAAAAAACAACCCACACTCCCCACCCGCACTCAAAAAAAAAAAACAAAAACCTGCAAAAAATAAACTTATTGTTCTTTTTTTTTCTTATGCTAAAAGAGTTCTAATTCTGAAAAGGGATGCAAAACCTTGCGTGTATGCCAGTTATGAACAGGAGTGATATTTGCACTTGCAAGCTGCTGTGTGTAGTAGAATACAGAAAGCACACAGCATGCTTCAGAATGACAATATTGAAGCAGGGTAAGCTGAGACTTCAGTAATGGCATGTAATTCACTTGCTTTTACTGATAACTCCTTCTTGCCAACCCATACTGTGTTTTTATATTTTACATACATGCAGGCAACAGATTGTCTCTTATGGTATGTCTGTACAGTGTCCAATAAAATAGGATTCTGACAGGCATCTCTGGATACAACCCCTATGCAAATTATAAAGAATCATGGCCCCTAATCTGAAGAAAAGTGCTTGTTTGAAAAATACACTAAAAACTTTTCTATATGGGAATTTCCATATTGGAAGTGTTAGGCAAGAGACATACAACAGCTGTATCAAGTCTTTCTGTATGGCATAAGGTTTCACCGGTTCTGTACATGTAAGGTGATGCCACAAAAACAGGTTGTCTTGTGAATACAGAGCTGCAGAGAGCACTTCCAGGATGATCACAGTTTCATAAGATACATTCAGAATTGTACCTCTGACTGCAAGTACCCTGGAGAGTTTTGGTTCCTGGGTAGGTCCATATCAAAGTGAGTCCCCTCTTCCCTTGCCCTCCTCAGAAGGAAACAGAGGGGAGGAGGACCACATTTAAGCAAGATTTGTAATTGAATGGATGAATAACCACAACCCTGATACCCACTGTAGTGCTTACTCACAGACAAAGTTAAACACAGTCTGCAGGGCTAGGTACACCTAATAAAAAATTGCAAAGGTTCTGTACAATAACAGATAGGAACTATGCCTTTAGTGCTAAAAGGCTTACATTTTAAAGAGAGAAAAGCTAACCCAATTAGAACCAATAGAAATTAGTTCTGTATGTAAGACGTATTGTGTATGAACCTTCTCTGTATCTCATACTGACTCATGACTAATTTATTATGTTGGAAGCATATTATAATTATATTAAAATGTGCTTGGCATATGGGACCATTAGTGTGCCAAATGAAGTGTCCACATTCACATCTGCAGGTGTAAGCTACCTTCATTTTTGTTGCAGGGTAAGAATGTAGGCAAGCTTAACAATATCTAGAAGATTAATGTTTCAATAGACAAAGAATGGCCTTACAGGATTATGAAATCCTTCAAAAGCTGATTTAGAATCAGAAGAAATAACTGTCTAATCAGAATCAGTAGTGTTTAGTTGTTGACTCCAGAATGCTGTGTTTGATGAAATATCAGAAAGCTGAATCAATTTTAGCCTTTGTCTGTGTATTAATGGCTTCCTTGATGATTTTTAACTTAATATTCCCTCATCTGTCTGTCTAAACATAAATTCTTTGAAATGCACATTGATTTCTTTGTAAAAACAAGTAGATGTATGAGCTGTTCATCCATCTTTAAGAGCCATATGTTCCATGGAACTCCATACAAAACAAGCATAAAAATACCTACCCTTTTCCAGAAGTGTGAGTTGTTTTATGTGCAGTGATAACAACTTACTTTTGAAGGAGTGTTTTACTAGAAGGCATAACTATGTCTATATATAGCTATGTTAGTAACATACTACACAGAGATGCACTTAGTGCATAGATACTTAGATTAGCCATGTAAGTGTCAGATAACTCTGTTTAAATAAGTTTAGTATTCCCATTTCCCACCAAATAGGTTCACATTGCTTTACACGAATCTTTATGAAATCATGAGATTTTTGTATTCTCTATTTCTGTCTAGAAACCCCAGAAGATCACAGCAGGTAGTTGAAGTGAAAGAGCTAGGAATGGACCCCAAAATTCCCACTTGGCTGTCATGTATTGTAGTAATAAACAGGCATAAACACAATCAAATCTTTCAACAGTTCAGTGTTTAGGTTTTTGTGAGAATATATATTTAAGCATTCTTTACATTATCTTAGTGTATGTACATCTGACTCCATTTACTTAGCTTACAAGGAGATGTCCTTTTATTGCATGGGTAGAATAGTCCTCTGCTTTGATTAGAGAACATATATACAATATTCCAAAGCATTATGTTATAGCAAGAAAATAGCTTGGGACAAAATATCTGGTTTTATTGGTCTCCAGTGTGGAAGGTTGGGGAAAAAAACCATACACGAATACATAATGAAAGCAGCAAGAACAGTTGCATGAGAATTTACTTAAGTGCTAACAATGTTATTGGCCATAAGATAGTCTGTTAGCTTTTTCTAGTTTGGGAAAGATAGTTTATTATTTTTACTATTATTGTATTTGAAACTGGAATTTTAATGTAATGGTTATATGAAAACTAAAGTCAAGGCATGAAATTTATTTAGGAACTTGAAGACAAAGAATACTTTTTTTTTTTTTTTTTTTAAGCTAAATGTGATTTTTAGAAACCTAATAGTTAGGCACTGTGATCTGAAACATGTCAATGGAAAAAATAAATTAGATAGAATGTAGTTTTCTGAACAACAGTTGACATTTAAATATCGTTCAGCACTCTCACTTAGTTTAAACAGAGGAAGTAGGAAAGCATTGACAAAATTGGTGGCAAATGTGCAGATCCTCTTAGGAGATTGCACCTTCTCTTGCAATTGGGCATGTTCAGACAAAAGACAAAAAAAAACTTCCTTGAGTGCAGGGTGGGACATGCCAAGGATGAGTGCTCAGCAAGCTGTGTGTCTGGAACACAAGAGAAACTGTTGAGAGAAGAAAGCAGAAGACACACAGACAGATCACAGATGTGATTATAAAAAAATAAGAAAAGAATACAAAAAATTGCAGATGTTCTCAACTAAGAGCAATCCTGAAAGAAAATAATTGGTCTGTTATGAACTTGGAATTTATTCCTGTTCCTACTCATTCTATTTTCAGAACTGTTGTTGTTGTTGTTGTTGTTGCTGTTCTTTGTTATTACGTTCAAATACAATACAAATTTTTTACAGCTTTTGGTCTAAAGATAAGAGTCTACTCAGTTCCATCTAAAACATTGGCCAAATCAGGGTCTTTTCACAAGGAGACAGCAGTAAAGTCTCCTTCATGAAGCAGAGCCAAGTTCAATTAATCTGTCTGGGTGGCTGCAAATAAATAAAATCAAACAAGTGACCTCTTCCCTTTCTGCCTTCCAAAACAAATGTCAAAACGCAAAATCAGTATTCCCACTAAAATCTGTTTTGGCATCTAGTAAGCATGACAAATGATATCCTATGACCTATAAATGTAAATTGCCAGACATTCTTGGAGATGTAACAGTATTCTCACTCCTAATTACTTAGCATGACTATACCTGCAAAATTAAAAATGAGTTATTTAATTGACAGACTTTAACAGCTGAAGCACTCATTGTGATCCATTAATCTAGTCTCTACCTGCAGCCTGCATGAAACAGAATTTCGTCTGCTAATTTCATTATCAAACCCTTAACTTCTGATCTAGTTCCTGCAAATATTTCAGAGAAATACTTTGACTGAAAACAATGAAACAACTACTATGTTGCTTGGTCTTTTGTTTCCATGTTTAATCTCTCTGTTACACTTTGCAGTTTAGAATTAAGTAAGGCAAGAATTAGTGTCCTAGCAGGAGGAAAATTCACATAGCTTTGTTCACCTTTCATTACAAACAAATATACCACTCCACCATGTGCAGTCTATAGCTTTCATAAGTTCATACAGAAAATATCACAATCATAACACAGTGCCATTAGCTGGAGACCATCCTAATTATTAGTCACCTCATTGATGGGAAGTTTTGCAGAGAAACACCCACAAGTAATTGCTGTCTATATGCTGATGGGGGCCCTAATAATGCTTATGTTCAAAAGTGAAGAGATTTAAATACTAATAAATTTATACTGAAAGGAGATAAAATTATGGGCAAATAATGGGAAGTTATTTTGTAATTCTTGATTCTTGTTCTTGATTGTTTGGACTCTCCCAAGAGCTTACAACAACTCTTTCTCTATACTTAACCAACTTTATGAGCCTCTTCCTTTACAGAGCAAAATGGTGACTGATAAGGACAGAGAATCTGGTTTTGCAGAAAGCTTTGCCCAATGTTTCCTTTCATCACAGTGCTCATGTGTGAGAGAGAAGAAAGGACAGAATTGATTAGAAGAACTTTTCCAGTATAATGTCTTGATCTCAGAAGAGCGAGTTCACCTTTCTTTAGATGAATTTGTGGGAGGAAGAAAAGCATTTGGTGGAGAGACAGGTGGCAGAAGGGAGAATCCAATTCTGGTTAGAAAAGACTGACCTCCTTTCACAACATTACTGTTCTTTCACTAGGTTGAAAACTCTTCAGCCTGGAGACCAAGGCTGGTGTGGAACTCCTGGATCATACTGTCACATTTCAGAGTTAACAGGCCTTCTTGATGCTATGTTATTTTCTTGCCACAGCTGAAAAGAGGAATAATAAAAAATGGCAATTTCATTGCCAATATACAAGCAAACTAGCAGACTCGGCTGTTGCTTCACCTTCCCAAATATGCCTGTTTTTTCCTCACATTTTCCTCCAAATGTGAAATTGTCATTTTTGATTTTTTTTTTAACCATCTCTCTTCTCCTTTCCTCCCTCACCCATTTCAAATAACAAACAAACAAACAAACAAAACAAAACAAAAAAACCCTCAAACACATAGAAACTAATTACTTCAATCCTTGCTAAGTGCAGCTCACTTCTGAGCTGTAGAAAAACACTTGCTACCTCATGGCCATTCTTGTATTCTCAGAGCAACACCTATTGCTGGCCAGGCAACAGCTGTTACAAGGCTCACTGTTGCATTTAGTCAGCTGAATTGCAGGAGGCCTTGAAAATATACAACCTTCACAGGAGTATGGTCCAGATCTTTTCATAGTAACAACTGCACAGTAATATTGTAACTATAATAAAATATTAATTTATTAATATTAGTAGTTAATTAACTTTATTAATTGTACAGACTCAGATCCTCAAAGTAGGGAACACAGACATTTGGTGCTTGCCCATTACACAAAAAATACACAGCCTTCAAACTTCTTCATTGACATATGATGAGCAAGAAACTTGATTTTATTTTATTTATTTATTTATTTATTTTGTGCGTGTGCGTGTATGTTGGTAGACAATGCTGTACTTGAACAAAAGCAGAATGCATCTCTTCAGAATTAACTGTGTTTTAATTCCTTTGCCAGAATGCAGACCTCTCATTTATTTGGAAAATAAATTCTGAAAGATATCCTGCCCTTTCTTTACAAAGACTTTAATGGGAGTTAAAATTCAGTGGGAGTTATAATTCACCCATGGGAGAGAAGGGAATCTGCAAGCCAAGGTAAACAAACCTTCTCCTAATCATGAGTACAATATTTCTGTAGCTCTTTTTTATGTCATCCAAATACAGGATTAGGGATGAAACAAGAACAAACTGCTAAAATGGTGCAGGAAATACATTTACTATCACTGGCACAGACTCTTTTTATGTGTAAATCAGGTTAGTGCTAAACAGTCAAAGAAGCTGTATCAATTTGCAACAAATGTACATCTCACTTTATTCTAGGTTAGGAGCAAGGTCATTAATATCTTTTCAGGTTTATATCTGAAATCAGACAGATATGTAAAAAAGCTTATTATCTGTGAAAACCCTGGTGACATCTTTCTGTATATGCTGTACTATTAATGCACAATTCCAACAGGTTATCTGTGCATTGGGATAAGTGATAATCAAAGATAGATGTCAGTAAGGGACAACTCACCGTTTCCAAGCACAAAAGACAGAATATAAAATCAAAATGTTCTTTTGTTTCCTCAAAATGTACAATGCTTGTATGATCACAAATCTTGCCCAACCATTAAATAACCAAAGCAAATCAAACTTTTGCTTCTGCATTTCTGAAAGCAAGAGCAAGAAAACCGATAGGTTCCTTTTGATCTTGAGTGTCATAAGAGATAAAGAACTTGTGCATCTTCAGTTAGCACAGTTTGATTCTTTGAACTGTTGTATTTAAATGTATCTGCCAACCTGACCTAGACTGCTCACCTCTTTTCCAAAGAAGTCAGTGCTGAAAAATCCTGATCTGAAAAAGTCTGTATTTAGTATCCATTATAATGGTATTTCAAAGATCTTCCACAGCAATTATGCAACTAGGTACCGTTAAACATTGGTGGATGGAAAGCTTGAAAAAAACATAACCCTGAAGTAATCAGATAACAGCAGAAGCAAAATACAGTCTGAAGGTACTGTCATATTCATGAATATGAATAAATTACTCCAGTACAATCCAGTGCAGAGAAGATAATGGAACTCTCATAGCTGAAAGCTTGGCAAGAAATAAACAGCTTCGCTAATTTATGTCCTTCAGACACCTCCTCTGTATTTCAATATACTAGATTTTCTTGAAATACATAATTAAAATGCACAAAAGTCACATTCAACTAGTTGTAGACTAGCTATTAATTAGTAAAATGTTCAATATACTCAATCTTTTGTGCAGGTTGTCTGTGGTTCCTTGGCAGGTCTAAACTGCTCTTTAAACAGATTAACTACAACATGTGAACAGTGGGTGCCATACCATTCTGGTTTTAGATAATACTCTTGGTCTGTACAGTTGGAATACTGTGATCATCAACTCTGTAACATCACCTAAACAATGCTTTCAGGACTTCTCTTCAGCCATATAACACAATAGATAGTATTTGATGGTAATCTGGACATTTCATGCCTCACTTCTCCTGCAGCTCCTTCTCCTTTATTTATAGCTCACTTCCAATGTTTACCACCAGAATTTACTCTCTTTTCCATATCTACTGTATTTGGTCTTTTCTATGTATTAATGATGCATTTCTTTGTTCCAGTGAGCTCTCGTTCTGCTTTTCAGGGCAATCTGTTAAATTCTGGAAGTCCATGTTTTTCCATATCACTCCTCCTGCTTGTCCTCTCTGTCTCCCCCTGCCTGCTTTCCCGCTTTTTTTTTTTTTTAATGGAAACCATTCTTTCTGTTTTCACTTAGTCTATTAGTCTATCCTTTTATTCTAAGGATAAAAATCTGTCTTAAAGTTTAGTTACATTGGTTAATTTGTTTTCTTTAACATTGTTTTAGTCTGACCAACAAAATTTGGAGCACATAGACTCTTACAAAAGCTCAGACTACTGCTAAAACAAACAAACAAACAAAAAGAACCATGTAGAAGTCACCAGGACAATTGTGTGCATGCAATTCTCAGTAACATTTTTTTGGGGGGGCATCAAAATTAAAAAGAGAACAAATAGAAATATAGCATTTTTATTTCCTGATGACAGAACAAATATGTGGTAAATCTTTCCTTTGAATCTAACTTCTCAATTGAGAAGAAATGTAGACTAATATGCCTGAATTTCAAAAATCAGCAAATTTCTCTCCTCATGCAAGACAGCAATCTTGTTTTAGTGAAGGAAACTAACCAACTGTAATTTCAAATTCAAGTTTCAGCAAGTTGCATCAAAATTCTCAATGCACTCTGTTTAGAGCACACTTCTAAGTATGCACCATATATGGCTCATATCTCTATTGCCAAAAAGCAGATGGGTAGTAAATGGAAGCACAAAGCATCTGTGCTATGTGCAGCTTATTCAGTGCTAAATAAAGTTTTCATTTTATCATAATAAATATGAAAAAATAACCTGTATGGTACTGTTATCATTACTAGCTTGTGTCTTATAACTGTTAATAAGAAGACAAAGCTCAAACCAACATGTCTAATGTAATTAACATTTGAATGCTTATGACAATTATATGGTTGAGACAGAAAAGATGTCATTTTTAGTGAAACAGTACTGAGGCAAATATTTTTACATTGCGTATGCTGATGTCAGTGAAGTAAACACACTGTCTCTTAACATGAGAGAAAAAGATAGTAATTCATGATGCATGTATAAAAGAGTAAATTTTAGAAAATGTTTTTATTTTGGACACGTGCACTATTTTTTAGGTTGTGAGAAAATAATTTAATAGAGGAGAGAACAGAGGTAACTTTATATTTCTATGTTAAATCATATTAGGAGTTATTTACAATAAAATAAATCATAGAGTACCAAGCCAAGAGATTTGCAACCTGCCTATTAGACACAATAAAAAACATAATTTGTCCTACAAGTTAGAAAATAAATCTGGTAACAAGGGAAATTTCAGACTGAATAGTAGTCACCTGCTTTTGTCATCAAATTCCCTTTCTGAATAAATAAATATTAAACACATTAAAAAAGTAATAAAAAAAGATTATTACTTATGTTAGTTCCCTGCCTGAATCATTCAGAAATCATCTGAATAACAGAAGTAATAACATCTGATTTAAGGTAAGATATCTTCATGTCTTTCACTTGACTGAAAAAGATAGAGATCTTATTTGGGTTGGGGTAGAGAAGATGCCATCCTCTCCTAAATTTCCTGGAGAACATAAAAGTGAAAATATCAAAACTCTGTAAATAAAGGGAGATTAGGTGTGTATAAAATGATTAAATTGTACAGAGAAATGATGCAACCTTTAAATGTTAACAGATGTTTAGGGAATTAAGTATGTTTCCAGACAGAAAAGTGCCCGGTAGTTAATGATGAGTGGTTTTAATACTGCAGCAGGGCAATACATAGGATTTTGTTGTTATTGACTCATGATCATAGAATAAAAACTAAGTTTCTGGTTATGGTAATTAAAATTCTCTTTATACTGTAATTAAGCATGCAGATAAGAGCAGGTACTTTTCCTGATGGATTAGATGAAACATTCAAGCACTAAACACTGCAAGTAGCAATTATTCTACCTCTTCCATAGTCTCAAATGTTAAATGTTAAATTTTGGCATCAAGGGGAAACAAAGCACCAAATAAACAAACCAGCTTTAGGTAGAACTGTAATCTGCAGTGTCATAATAGCAAAGAACAGATGGACATAATTTTCAGGGCTGCAGCAGGAGAAAGATGGAGATGGAAAGAAGATACAGATTGAGGAGGTAAATTGAGATTACTGGAACTAATATTCTGAGTCTGGATAATTCAGATGAAAGCGACTTCAAATATTTCTGTATCAGCACTGTTACCTAGACAGATATTGATTAGGTCAAGCAACACAAAGTTGCAAACTTACTAGAAGGAAGTTCCACTTAGATGGTCAACAAAGCCATCTGAAACAGGACATGACATAAAGGTGAAAGTTTGAGCTAATTTACAATGAAGACATCAATGTCCTAGATGGTTATGGAGAAATAAAAATACATTAAACAAATCTCACTTGACACCCAATTGTGTGGGAGCTGAATGCATCGTTCTAGCTTATGTGGAGCTTCAGAAAATTGTGAAGATTGAGTAAAATCCATTCCTGTGTGCTGAGGACTATATGTTGCTTAAGCCAGATCTTAAGTGCTTAAGCTCTTTGGACTAGAAGTGATGGCTTCTTCAGAACTGTTGCCTTGCCTCACAAGAGGAGCTCAAGTGAAATTCCATGAGACTGGACCTCAGAGCACAACCCAATGTACAAAGTGCTTGGCAGCAGTAAATGACATTGTATTTGGTGCCATTTAGGGCACATAGCATCATCTAAAGGAACTTTTTCTGATGACATTTCAAGTACATTTCTCCAGTGCCGTGAAGTATCAAAAAGCAGATTCTTGCTTATTTACACAGTGTAGGGCTACATAGAGAAAGGAGCTCAGGCCCCAAAGTAGTGGTCTTAAATCAATTCAATCCAAGCTGATGAAGCCATACTGCTTCAAACGCCACAGATAGCTGATTGATGTTTGCTTGTTCTCTGATCTGCACAATATAAACATACTTTTGTCTGACTAGAAAGTTAGATGTCAGGGAAGAAGAGGGTTTGAGGAGCTATATGTTACTCATCTCTTTATGCGGATCTGGTCCAGTGAATGGATTTTTGCCTGACAAAAACACTGTCCCATAGCGCTCACAGTTTCCAAATAAATAAATAAATAAACGAAAATAATCACTCAACATTTTGTGTACTGTTTCCACTTCTTCAGGTGATAGAAAATGCAAAGGCTGATTGCTACCCTTGTTTTGACAGTGTTCTCACTGCAATGATAAAAATGTTTTCTTTTCTGCAATATAGTATTTCATCAGTCAGACACAAGACCCAGTATCCTTCTCATACTGCTTCTCTCACATCCACCTGTCTGAGCTATTTTCCACTGCTGTCATAATTACAGAGAAAGGCTTGTTCAAAAGAAACCAACCAACCAAAAATAAAATAAAATAAAATAAAATAAAATAAAATAAAATAAAATAAAATAAAATAAAATAAAATAAAATAAAATAA
>JBCJKQ010038635.1:0-19125 GCA_039654585.1 Touit purpuratus
TCGTTTGTTCAACGATTAACAGTCCTACGTGATCTGAGTTCAGACCGGAGCAATCCAGGTCGGTTTCTATCTATGACTAATCTTCCCCAGTACGAAAGGACCGGAAAGATAGGGCCAATACCCCAAGCACGCCCTCTCCCCAAATGATGACCCCAACTAAAACATCAAAGGATCCCCCAACACCCCAACGAAAAAGGCCGCTAGTGTAGCAAAGCTCGGCAATTGCAAAAGACTTAAACCCTTTATCCCAGAGGTTCAAATCCTCTCCCTAGCCCCGACATGGCCTGACCAAACATCCCCCCAACCTACCCAGTCATAGCACTAACATACATAATCCCTATCCTAATCGCCGTAGCATTCCTAACCTTAATCGAACGAAAAATCTTAAGCTATATACAATCCCGAAAAGGACCAAACATCGTCGGGCCCCTTGGACTCCTACAACCCGTCGCCGACGGGATCAAACTATTCATCAAAGAGCCAATCCGCCCCTCCACATCATCCCCCCTTCTATTTATCACAACCCCAATACTAGCCCTCCTCCTAGCACTAACAATCTGAGCACCCCTCCCTCTCCCATTCCCCCTTACAGACCTAAACCTCGGCCTACTTTTCCTCCTAGCAATATCCAGCCTAACAGTCTACTCAATTCTATGATCAGGATGAGCATCAAATTCAAAATACGCCCTAATCGGCGCCCTACGAGCAGTATCCCAAACAATCTCCTACGAAGTAACCCTAGCCATTATCCTCTTATCAATAATCATACTAACCGGAAACTACACTATAACCACTTTAGCCACCTCACAAGAACCCCTATACCTCATATTCTCCTCCTGACCACTTGCAATAATATGATACATCTCTACACTAGCCGAAACAAACCGCTCCCCATTCGACCTTACAGAGGGTGAATCAGAGCTCGTATCGGGCTTCAACGTAGAATACTCCGCAGGACCCTTTGCCTTATTCTTCCTAGCTGAGTACGCAAACATCATACTAATAAACACGCTAACCATCCTCCTATTCCTCAATCCAAGTACCCTCAACTCACCCCCAGAACTATTCCCCCTTATCCTGGCCACAAAAACCCTCCTTCTATCCTCAAGCTTCCTATGGATCCGAGCCTCCTACCCACGATTCCGATACGACCAACTAATACACCTCCTCTGAAAGAACTTCCTCCCACTAACACTATCCCTACACCTATGACACACCAGCATACCTATCTCTTACGCGGGCCTACCTCCTTACCTAAGGAAATGTGCCTGAATGTTAAGGGTCACTATGATAAAGTGAACATAGAGGTACACCAACCCTCTCATTTCCTTATAGACTTAGAAAAGCAGGAATCGAACCTACACAAAAGGAATCAAAATCCTCCATACTTCCTTTATATTATTTCCTAGTAAGGTCAGCTAAAAAAGCTATCGGGCCCATACCCCGAAAATGACGGTTCAACCCCCTCCCCTACTAATAACACCACTCACAAATTTAATCTCAACCCTAAGCATTATACTAGGAACAACAATTACAATCACAAGCAACCACTGAATAACAGCCTGAGCGGGACTAGAAATCAACACCCTATCAATCATCCCCATAATCTCCAAACTCCACCACCCACGAGCCATCGAAGCAGCAACCAAATACTTCCTAGTACAAGCAACCGCCTCTGCCCTACTACTCTTCTCAAGCATGATAAATGCATGAAACACCGGACAATGAGACATTACCCTACTCACCTACCCCCCATCATGCTTCCTACTAACAACCGCAATCGCCATCAAACTAGGCCTAACTCCCTTCCACTTCTGATTCCCAGAAGTACTTCAAGGATCATCCCTCACCACAGCCCTCCTCCTCTCAACCATAATAAAACTCCCACCAACTACAATTCTTCTCATCACATCCCACTCACTAAACCCAACACTGCTTACCACCATATCCGTCATGTCCATCGCCCTAGGAGGCTGAATAGGCCTCAACCAAACACAAACCCGAAAAATCCTAGCCTTCTCATCCATCTCTCACCTAGGATGAATAACCATCATCATCATCTACAACCCAAAGCTAACATTACTAACCTTCTACGCCTACGTCCTAATAACAACATCCATCTTCCTCACAATAAACACAACCAACACCCTAAAACTATCAACACTAATAACCTCCTGAACCAAAACCCCCATACTAAACACAACCCTCATACTAACCCTACTATCACTAGCAGGCCTTCCCCCCCTAACAGGCTTCCTACCCAAATGAATCATTATTCAAGAACTCATCAAACAAGAAATAATCACAACTGCCACAATCATCTCAATACTATCACTCCTAGGACTATTCTTCTACCTACGCCTAACATACTGCGCCACAATTACACTCCCCCCAAACCCGTCCAACAAAATAAAACAATGATCCCCTAAAAACCCAACCAACCCCCTAATCCCCATATTTACCTCACTATCCATCCTACTCCTACCATTATCCCCCATAACCCTCACCACCACCTAAAGAAACTTAGGATAATATAAACCAAGGGCCTTCAAAGCCTTAAACAAGAGTTAAACCCTCTTAGTTTCTGCCAAGATTCGTAGGACATTAACCTACACCTCCTAAATGCAACTCAGGCACTCTAATTAAGCTAGAATCTTCCTAGACAGGTGGGCTCCGACCCCACGATAACCTAGTTAACAGCTAGGTGTCCAATACCAACAGACCTCTGCCTAAAAGACTCCGATGTGTATCTAACACATATCAATGAGCTTGCAACTCAACATGAACTTCACTACAGAGCCGATAAGAAGAGGAATTAAACCTCTGTAAATAGGACTACAGCCTAACGCCTCAACACTCAGCCATCTTACCAACATTACCTGTGACCCTAAATCGATGACTATTCTCAACTAACCACAAAGACATCGGCACCCTCTACCTAATCTTCGGTGCATGAGCAGGCATAATCGGCACAGCCCTAAGTCTACTCATTCGCGCAGAACTTAGCCAACCAGGAACCCTCCTGGGAGACGACCAAATCTATAACGTAATCGTCACTGCCCATGCTTTCGTAATAATCTTTTTCATAGTTATACCAATCATAATTGGAGGATTCGGAAACTGACTCGTCCCCCTCATAATCGGTGCCCCTGACATAGCATTCCCACGTATAAACAACATAAGCTTCTGACTACTCCCCCCATCCTTCCTCCTCCTCCTAACCTCTTCCACAGTAGAAGCAGGCGCAGGCACAGGATGAACAGTCTACCCCCCACTAGCCGGAAACATAGCCCATGCTGGACCCTCAGTAGACCTAGCCATCTTTTCCCTTCACCTAGCAGGTGTATCTTCCATCCTAGGAGCAATCAACTTTATTACCACAGCCATCAACATAAAACCCCCCGCTCTATCACAATACCAAACCCCACTATTCGTCTGATCAGTACTTATCACAGCCGTACTACTCCTTTTATCCCTACCAGTCCTCGCCGCCGGAATCACCATACTCCTCACAGACCGTAACCTAAACACTACATTCTTTGATCCTGCCGGAGGAGGAGACCCAATCCTATACCAACACTTATTCTGATTCTTTGGACACCCAGAAGTATACATCCTCATCCTCCCAGGATTCGGAATTATCTCGCACGTAGTAGCCTACTACGCAGGAAAAAAAGAACCATTCGGCTACATAGGCATAGTATGAGCCATACTATCAATCGGATTCCTAGGATTCATTGTATGAGCACACCACATATTCACAGTAGGAATAGATGTAGACACCCGAGCATACTTTACATCTGCAACAATAATCATTGCCATCCCAACAGGAATTAAAGTCTTCAGCTGACTAGCTACCCTGCACGGAGGAACCATCAAATGAGAGCCCCCAATACTATGGGCCCTAGGATTCATCTTCCTATTCACTATTGGAGGTCTCACAGGAATTATCCTAGCAAACTCCTCACTAGACATTGCCCTACACGACACATACTATGTAGTAGCACACTTCCACTACGTCCTCTCAATAGGCGCCGTCTTCGCCATCCTAGCAGGATTCACCCACTGATTCCCCCTATTCACAGGATATACCCTAAATCAAACATGAGCTAAAACCCACTTCGGAGTTATATTCGCCGGAGTCAACCTAACCTTCTTTCCCCAACACTTCTTAGGACTAGCAGGCATACCCCGACGATACTCCGACTACCCAGACGCCTACACACTATGAAACACCCTATCATCCATCGGCTCATTAATTTCAATAACAGCTGTAATTATACTAACCTTCATCATCTGAGAAGCCCTAGCATCCAAACGAAAAGTCCCACAACCAGAACTAACCCCCACCAACATCGAATGAATCCACGGCTGCCCACCTCCATACCACACCTTCGAAGAACCCGCCTTCGTCCAAGTACAAGAAAGGAAGGAATCGAACCCTCACAAACTGGTTTCAAGCCAATCGCATATCAAACCGCTCATGCTTCTTTCTCATGAGGTGTTAGTAAACCAATTACATGGCCCTGTCAAAGCCAAACTACAGGTGAAAACCCTGTACACCTCTATATGGCCAACCACTCACAACTAGGATTCCAAGACGCCTCATCCCCCATTATAGAAGAACTAATCGAATTCCACGACCATGCCCTCATGGTTGCCTTAACAATCTGCAGCTTAGTCCTCTACCTACTAACACTTATATTAATAGAAAAACTATCCTCAAACACAGTTGATGCACAAGAAGTAGAACTAATCTGAACAATCTTACCAGCTATCGTCCTCATCCTACTAGCCTTACCATCCCTACAAATCCTCTACATAATAGACGAAATCGACGAACCAGATCTAACCCTTAAAGCTATCGGACATCAATGATATTGATCATACGAATACACAGACTTCAAAGACCTCTCATTCGATTCCTATATAATCCCCACAACAGAACTCCCACCAGGATACTTCCGACTCCTAGAAGTCGACCACCGCGTTATCATCCCCATAGAATCCCCAATCCGAATTATCATCACTGCCGACGACGTCCTACACTCATGAGCCGTACCCTCCCTAGGAGTAAAAACTGATGCCATCCCAGGACGACTCAACCAAACATCATTCATTACCACCCGCCCAGGAATCTTCTACGGCCAATGCTCAGAAATCTGCGGAGCCAACCACAGCTTCATACCAATCGTAGTAGAATCCACCCCCCTCACCCACTTCGAAACCTGATCCTCACTACTAACCTCCTAATCATTAAGAAGCTATGAATCAGCACTAGCCTTTTAAGCTAGACAAAGAGGAGCCCCACCCCTCCTTAATGACATGCCTCAACTCAACCCAAATCCATGACTCTCTATCATAATTATATCTTGAATAACATTCTCCCTAATCCTCCAACCCAAAATACTATCATTCACCCCTACAAACCCCCCCACCAACAAAACCCCCACAACCATTAAAAACAACCCCTGAACTTGACCATGACCCTAACCTTCTTCGACCAATTCTCAAGCCCATACTTACTAGGAATCCCACTCACCCTGATCTCCATACTACTACCAACTCTCCTCCTCCCAACACCTAACAACCGATGAATCACCAACCGCCTATCCACCCTACAACTATGACTCATCAACACAACTACCAAACAACTCATAACCCCCCTAAAAAAACCAGGCCACAAGTGAGCTATTATCCTTACATCCCTAATAATAATACTACTAACAATCAACCTCCTAGGATTACTACCCTATACATTTACCCCAACCACCCAACTATCAATAAACATAGCCCTCGCCTTCCCACTCTGACTCGCAACTCTACTCACCGGACTACGAAATCAACCCACAGCCTCCCTAGGACACCTCCTGCCCGAAGGCACACCCACCCCACTAATCCCAGCCTTAATTATAATCGAAACTATTAGCCTTCTTATCCGCCCACTAGCCCTAGGAGTCCGCCTCACAGCAAACCTCACCGCAGGGCACTTACTCATCCAACTTATCTCAACAGCTACAATCACACTCCTCCCCATCATGCCTATAGTATCAATCCTCACTGCCACAGTCCTCTTTCTACTAACAATCCTAGAAACAGCAGTAGCCATAATCCAAGCCTACGTCTTCGTCCTCCTACTAAGCCTCTACCTACAAGAAAACATCTAATGGCCCACCAAGCACACTCCTACCACATAGTAGACCCCAGCCCCTGACCAATCTTCGGAGCAATCGCCGCCTTACTCACAACATCAGGACTAATCATATGATTCCACCACAACTCCTCACAGCTACTAATCCTAGGACTAACCTCAACCCTTCTAGTCATACTCCAATGATGACGAGACATCATCCGAGAAAGCACATTCCAAGGCCACCACACACCAACAGTCCAAAAAGGCCTACGATACGGAATAATCCTCTTCATTACATCAGAAGTCTTCTTCTTCCTAGGCTTTTTCTGAGCCTTCTTCCACTCTAGCCTAGCACCTACCCCAGAACTAGGAAACCAATGACCCCCAACCGGAATCACACCACTAAATCCCATAGAAGTCCCCCTACTAAACACAGCCATCCTACTAGCCTCAGGCGTCACCGTAACCTGAGCACACCACAGCATCACCGAAGGAAACCAAAAACAAGCTATCCAAGCACTAACACTCACCATCCTATTAGGCCTATACTTCACCGCCCTACAAGCAATAGAATACCACGAAGCACCATTTTCAATCGCTGACAGTGTCTACGGCTCCACCTTCTTCGTAGCAACAGGATTCCACGGACTTCACGTTATCATCGGATCCTCATTCCTAACAGTCTGCCTCCTACGACTAATCAACTTCCACTTCACACCAAACCACCACTTCGGATTCGAAGCAGCAGCCTGATACTGACACTTCGTAGATATCATCTGACTATTCCTTTACTTAACCATCTACTGATGAGGATCATGCTCTTCTAGTATATCCATTACAATAGACTTCCAATCTTTAAAATCTGGTGCACCCCAGAGAAGAGCAATAAACATACTTACATTCATACTCATCTCAACCCTTGCCCTAAGCATAACCTTAACCCTCTTAAACTTCTGACTCACCCAAACAAACCCAGACTCAGAAAAACTATCACCTTACGAATGCGGATTCGACCCCCTAGGATCTGCCCGACTACCATTCTCTATCCGATTCTTCCTAGTAGCCATCCTATTCCTCCTATTCGACCTAGAAATTGCCCTCCTACTCCCTCTACCTTGAGCCACCCAGCTAAAAAACCCAACCACCACCCTAACCTGAACATCCACCATTATCACACTACTAACTCTTGGCCTAATCTACGAATGAGCACAAGGAGGATTAGAATGAGCAGAATAAGAAAGTTAGTCTAAAACAAGACAGTTGATTTCGACCCAACAAACCATAGCCAACCCTATGACTTTCTCCATGCCACTCCTCCACCTAAGCTTCTACTCAGCCTTCACCATAAGTAGTCTAGGACTAGCCTTCCACCGAACACACCTCATCTCTGCCCTACTATGTTTAGAAAGCATAATACTATCAATATACATCGCCCTATCCACCTGACCCATTGAAAACCAAACACCATCCTCTGCACTCATACCAATCTTCATACTAACATTCTCCGCCTGCGAGGCAGGCACAGGACTAGCAATACTAGTAGCCTCCACACGAACACACGGTTCCGACCACCTACAAAACCTAAACCTCCTACAATGTTAAAAATTATCTTACCATCAACAATACTACTCCCAATAGCCCTCCTATCACCCCTAAAATTCATATGAACAAACATTACAACACACAGCCTACTCATCGCCACCCTAAGCCTACAATGACTAACCCCCTCCTACCACCCATACAAAAACCTCACCCAATGAATAGGCACCGATCAAACATCTTCCCCCCTACTAGTCCTCTCCTGCTGACTTACACCTCTCATAATCTTAGCAACCCAAAACCACCTACAACACGAACCCCCCTCACGAAAACGAATCTTCATAACAACCATAATAACAATTCAACCCCTCATTATCCTAGCCTTCTCAACTACAGAATTAATACTATTCTATATCTCCTTCGAAGCCACTCTAATTCCCACACTAATCCTAATCACACGATGGGGAAGCCAACCAGAGCGCCTAAACGCTGGCATTTACCTCCTCTTCTACACACTCATCAGTTCCCTCCCCCTATTAATCGCAATCCTATACCTCCACACACAAATGGGCACCTTACACTTCCCCACCATAAAACTCCTCCTCCACCCCCTACCACCTACATCAACCAAATACTGATCAACCATACTCCTAAATATAGCCCTTGTCATGGCCTTCATAGTAAAAGCACCACTATATGGACTCCACCTATGACTACCAAAAGCCCACGTGGAAGCCCCAATTGCAGGATCCATACTACTTGCCGCCCTCCTCCTAAAGCTAGGTGGCTACGGCATCATACGTATCACCAACTTAACAGACCAACCCACAAACAACCTCCTCCATTACCCATTCATTACCCTCGCCCTATGAGGAGCACTAATAACCAGCTCAATCTGCTTACGCCAAATCGACCTAAAATCACTAATCGCCTACTCCTCTGTAAGCCACATAGGCCTAGTAATCGCCGCATGCATAATCCAAACCCATTGATCCTTCTCCGGAGCAATAATCCTCATAATCTCCCACGGCCTAACCTCCTCAATACTATTCTGCCTAGCCAACACAAACTACGAACGCACACACAGCCGCATTATAATCCTTACCCAAGGACTACAACCCATTCTCCCCCTAATAGCCACCTGATGACTACTGGCCAACCTAACAAACATAGCCCTACCCCCCACCACAAACTTAATAGCTGAACTAAGTATCATAGTAGCACTATTCAACTGATCCCCCCCAACAATCCTACTAACCGGAACCGCCACCCTACTAACCGCCTCATACACACTATTCATACTCACAACAACCCAGCGAGGAACCCTACCCCCCTACATCACAACACTCCAAAACTCCACCACACGAGAACATCTCCTAATAACACTCCACTTACTTCCCATACTCCTTTTAATCCTAAAACCTGAATTAATTTCTGGGCCTCTCTCATGCAAGTATAGTTTAAAACAAACATTAGACTGTGACCCTAAAAATAGAAGTTAAACCCTTCTTACCTGCCGAGGGGAGGTCCAAACCAACAAGAACTGCTAACTCTTACATCTGAGCCTAAAACCTCAGGCCCCTTACTTTTAAAGGATAACAGCAATCCACTGGTCTTAGGAACCACTAATCTTGGTGCAAGTCCAAGTAAAAGTAGTGGAAACAACCATACTCCTCAACACTTCTATACTACTCACATTAGCCATTATCCTCTCACCAACACTCCTACCCCTCCTCCTAAAAAACTTCAAAAACTCTCCCCAAACTATCACCTCAACCATCAAAACAGCCTTCCTAATCAGCCTAATACCAATAACACTCTTTATCCACTCAGGACTAGAAAGCATCACCTCACACTGAGAATGAAAACTCACTATAAACTTTAAAATCCCACTAAGCTTCAAAATAGACCAATACTCCATACTATTTTTTCCCATTGCACTATTCGTAACATGATCAATCCTACAGTTCTCACTATCCTACATATCAACAGACCCCCACACCACTAAATTCTTTTTCTACCTAACAACATTCCTAGCCGCAATACTCACACTAACCATTGCCAACAACATATTCCTACTATTCATCGGCTGAGAAGGCGTAGGAATCATATCCTTCCTACTCATCAGCTGATGACACGGGCGAACAGAAGCCAACACAGCGGCCCTACAAGCCGTACTCTACAACCGAATCGGAGATATTGGACTTATCCTAAGCATAGCATGATTCGCCTCCACACTAAACTCCTGAGAACTTCAACAAACATTTTCCCCCACAAAAACCCCAACCCTCCCCTTACTAGGCCTCATCCTAGCCGCCACAGGAAAATCAGCCCAATTCGGCCTCCACCCATGACTACCAGCCGCCATAGAAGGCCCCACCCCAGTCTCCGCCCTACTACACTCCAGCACAATAGTAGTAGCCGGAATCTTCCTACTAATCCGCACCCACCCCCTACTCAACAACAACAAAACCGCCCTCACTCTATGCCTATGCCTAGGCGCCACATCCACACTATTCGCCGCCATCTGCGCCACCACACAAAACGACATTAAAAAAATCATTGCCTTCTCCACATCAAGCCAACTCGGACTAATAATAGTCACTATCGGACTAAACCTCCCACAACTCGCCTTTCTCCACATCTCAATACACGCCTTCTTCAAAGCCATACTATTCTTATGCTCAGGATCAATCATCCACAGCATAAACGGAGAACAAGACATTCGAAAAATAGGAGGCCTACAAAAAATACTCCCAACAACCACCTCCTGCCTAACAATCGGAAACCTAGCACTAATAGGAACACCCTTCCTAGCAGGATTCTTCTCAAAAGACCCAATTATCGAAAACCTAAACACCTCCCACCTAAACACCTGAGCACTAGTCCTAACACTACTGGCCACAACCTTCACCGCTACATACAGCTTACGAATAACCCTACTAGTACAAACAAAATTCACCCGAATACCAACAATCACCCCCATAAACGAAAATAACCCACAAATCACAAACCCAATCACCCGTCTAGCCTTAGGAAGCATTACCGCAGGCCTCCTCATCACATCATACATAACTCCAACACAAACTCCACCAATGACAATACCCCTCATAACAAAAACCGCAGCCATCACAGTAACTATCATAGGCATTATCCTGGCCCTAGAACTCTCAACCATAACCCACACTATAATCCAACCAAAACAAAACCACTACTCAAACTTCTCCATAACACTAGGATACTTTAACCCACTAACCCACCGTCAAAGCTCTACAACCCTACTAAACATAGGACAAAAAATTGCCAACCACCTAATAGACCTATACTGATACAAAAAAATTGGACCAGAAGGACTCGCTAGCCTTCAAACTATGGCAACCAAAATCTCCACCACCCTACACAAAGGATTAATCAAAACCTATCTAGGATCATCCGCACTATCCATCCTTCTCATCATAGTACTACTACAATCATAAACCCAATGGCCCCCAACCCACGAAAATCCCACCCCCTATTAAAAATAGTAAATAACTCCCTAATTGACCTACCAACCCCCCCTAATATCTCCGCCTGATGAAACTTCGGATCCCTCTTAGGAATCTGCCTAATAACACAAATCCTAACCGGCCTACTCATAGCCACCCACTATACTGCAGACACCTCCTTAGCCTTTTCATCCGTAGCCAACACATGTCGAAACGTACAGTACGGCTGACTAATCCGCAACCTTCATGCAAACGGAGCCTCATTTTTTTTCATCTGCATCTACCTCCACATCGCCCGAGGCCTCTACTACGGCTCCTACCTATACAAAGAAACCTGAAATACAGGAATCATCCTACTACTTACCCTCATAGCAACCGCCTTCGTAGGCTACGTTCTCCCATGAGGCCAAATATCATTCTGAGGAGCCACAGTTATCACAAACCTATTTTCCGCCATTCCTTACATCGGACAAACCATTGTAGAATGAGCATGAGGCGGATTCTCCGTAGACAACCCCACCCTCACCCGATTCTTCGCCCTACACTTCCTCTTACCATTTGTAATCACCAGCTTAGTCCTCATCCACCTAACCTTCCTACACGAATCAGGATCAAATAACCCCCTAGGACTTCAATCAAACTGCGACAAAATCCCATTTCACCCCTATTTTTCCCTAAAAGACTTACTAGGATTCATAATCATACTCCTCCTACTAGCCACACTAGCCATATTCCACCCAAACCTCCTAGGAGACCCTGAAAACTTCACTCCAGCAAATCCCCTGGTAACCCCCCCTCACATCAAACCAGAATGGTATTTCCTATTCGCATACGCAATCCTACGCTCAATCCCCAATAAACTCGGAGGAGTCCTGGCCCTAGCCGCCTCCGTACTAATTCTATTCTTAAGCCCCCTCCTACATAAATCAAAACAACGAACCATGGCCTTCCGACCCCTCTCCCAACTCCTATTCTGAACTCTAGCCGCCAACCTATTTATCTTAACATGAATTGGAAGCCAGCCAGTAGAACACCCATTCATTATCATCGGACAATTAGCCTCACTAGCCTACTTCACTACCATTCTAGTACTATTCCCCATCACCTCCTCCCTAGAAAACAAAATCCTAAACTAAACTCTAGTAGTTTACAAAAAACATTGGTCTTGTAAACCAAAAGACGAAGACCACCTCTTCCTAGAGTTCCTATCAGAAAAAGAGGAGTAAACCTCCATCACCAACTCCCAAAGCTGGCATTTTCACATTAAACTACTTTCTGATTCTAACCGCCCGAATAGTCCCACGAGATAAACCCCGCACAAGCTCCAACACCACAAACAAAGTTAACAATAACCCCCAACCAGCCACTAAAAACAACCCACCACCATAAGAATAAAACAAAGCCACCCCACCAAAATCCAACCGAGAAAAAAACATACCAGAACCATTAACAGTCCCTATCCCAAACCCCCCACCTCACCCCCAAACAACAAATCCCAACCCCAAAACAAGAACAAGCCCCAAGACATACCATACAACACGCCAATCCCCTCAAACCTCCGGAAAAGGATCAGCCGCTAGCGAAACAGAATACACAAAAACCACTAACATTCCACCCAAGTACACCATAAAAAGTACCAAAGACATAAAAGAGGTCCCTAAACTCACCAACCACCCACACCCCACCATAGACCCAAAAACCAACCCTACCACCCCATAATAAGGAGAAGGATTCGACGCAACTAACAGTGCCGCTAAAACAAAACCAACCCCTAAAAATATTAAAAAATAGGCCATAAAATTCCTACTTAGGTTTTACCTAAGGTTTATGGCCTGAAAAACCATCGTTGCATCTCAACTATAGGAACCTACCATACAGGTACCCCCCCTACCCCCCCACAGCATCACACTGCAGGTAGTATTCAAAACTATGTATGTCGGACATTCAACAGCTGTCCTTTATACATTAAATTAACCTTATCGAATAACAAGATATCTCATGACCTATCTCATACACAGAACTACTGGATTATCCATTGGTTACAGTTCAATTCATATTTCTTGAATTAATTATGTCATGATTAATGGATTAACTAACTTAATGGTTTTAGTCCAAAAGATGAGATTTTTTACTTCTATGTATACGTGCATACTTATATCTTAAAAGCATAAAATGAATGGTCTATGTACATATTAACCAATAATCTCCTGAAGGGCTAGCTTCAGGTACTGGGTTATTTATTGATCGGGCAACTCACGAGAGATCACCAATCCGGTGTTTGTAAGGTTTATCACGACTAGCGTCAGGACCATTCTTTCCCCCTACACCCCTGGCACTTCTTGCTCTTTTGCGCCTCTGGTTCCTCGGTCAGGCACATGAATTGGATCACTCAACCCACGGTGCTCTTCAAAGTGGCATCTCTGCTAGTCTGCGTACTCTTTGCCTCATAATCTAAGCATCTTATTGTTTTTATCGCTTTGAGCTTTTTTTTTGGGGCTTCTTCATTCGACCCTTCCAGTGCAACGGGTATACAATTGGTTGACATGGACATACAATCCATACCGAACGGTTTTTTGGCCTTCAAGAATGAATTAATGAGACGGTTTGAGTACTGGGCACCCGCTCAACTCTAACACTGATGCACTTGCTACCCCATTCGGTTATGCCCGATTTACGGTTAGTTTCCAGTCCCCAACCGATCCATGGCCGCTGAGCACTGTCTCTCTTAATTTTAATCTCGGTTTGAAACTCAGGGGTAACTCAATGAGACGGTTTAAGTACTGGGCACCCACCCAACCTCAACATTGATGCACTTTGTATCGCACTTGGTTATGGTATTCTCACTATCCTATATACTACTATACTATTCAGTCAATTCTTGCAGGACATAATTCTTCATTTTCTTCCCTTTTTTGCACTACTCCTTAAATACCAATAGATCAAAAAAAATTGGAAAAACTCCAAAATAAACCTTATACCTCAACAAACATCACAAAACAAACAAACTCACCGCCTAATTTACAAATCACTAATTAATTTCTTTGCGCAAATCATTTAATTGATTTTTTATACAAATTATTTAATTGATTTTTTTACACAAATCACTTAATTGATTTTTATACAAACTATTCACTTGACTCTTACATAAACTACTTACCCAATCTCTATATCAAACCACTTACCTTGACCTCTGCATAAACTACCTACCCAACCTGCACAAACCACCCCCACATCCAACCATATAACCTCTCCCAACTCCTATTCTGAACTCTAGCCGCCAACCTATTTATCTTAACATGAATTGGAAGCCAGCCAGTAGAACACCCATTCATTATCATCGGACAATTAGCCTCACTAGCCTACTTCACTACCATTCTAGTACTATTCCCCATCACCTCCTCCCTAGAAAACAAAATCCTAAACTAAACTCTAGTAGTTTACAAAAAACATTGGTCTTGTAAACCAAAAGACGAAGACCACCTCTTCCTAGAGTTCCTATCAGAAAAAGAGGAGTAAACCTCCATCACCAACTCCCAAAGCTGGCATTTTCACATTAAACTACTTTCTGATTCTAACCGCCCGAATAGTCCCACGAGATAAACCCCGCACAAGCTCCAACACCACAAACAAAGTTAACAATAACCCCCAACCAGCCACTAAAAACAACCCACCACCATAAGAATAAAACAAAGCCACCCCACCAAAATCCAACCGAGAAAAAAACATACCAGAACCATTAACAGTCCCTATCCCAAACCCCCCACCTCACCCCCAAACAACAAATCCCAACCCCAAAACAAGAACAAGCCCCAAGACATACCATACAACACGCCAATCCCCTCAAACCTCCGGAAAAGGATCAGCCGCTAGCGAAACAGAATACACAAAAACCACTAACATTCCACCCAAGTACACCATAAAAAGTACCAAAGACATAAAAGAGGTCCCTAAACTCACCAACCACCCACACCCCACCATAGACCCAAAAACCAACCCTACCACCCCATAATAAGGAGAAGGATTCGACGCAACTAACAGTGCCGCTAAAACAAAACCAACCCCTAAAAATATTAAAAAATAGGCCATAAAATTCCTACTTAGGTTTTACCTAAGGTTTATGGCCTGAAAAACCATCGTTGCATCTCAACTATAGGAACCTACCATACAGGTACCCCCCCTACCCCCCCACAGCATCACACTGCAGGTAGTATTCAAAACTATGTATGTCGGACATTCAACAGCTGTCCTTTATACATTAAATTAACCTTATCGAATAACAAGATATCTCATGACCTATCTCATACACAGAACTACTGGATTATCCATTGGTTACAGTTCAATTCATATTTCTTGAATTAATTATGTCATGATTAATGGATTAACTAACTTAATGGTTTTAGTCCAAAAGATGAGATTTTTTACTTCTATGTATACGTGCATACTTATATCTTAAAAGCATAAAATGAATGGTCTATGTACATATTAACCAATAATCTCCTGAAGGGCTAGCTTCAGGTACTGGGTTATTTATTGATCGGGCAACTCACGAGAGATCACCAATCCGGTGTTTGTAAGGTTTATCACGACTAGCGTCAGGACCATTCTTTCCCCCTACACCCCTGGCACTTCTTGCTCTTTTGCGCCTCTGGTTCCTCGGTCAGGCACATGAATTGGATCACTCAACCCACGGTGCTCTTCAAAGTGGCATCTCTGCTAGTCTGCGTACTCTTTGCCTCATAATCTAAGCATCTTATTGTTTTTATCGCTTTGAGCTTTTTTTTTGGGGCTTCTTCATTCGACCCTTCCAGTGCAACGGGTATACAATTGGTTGACATGGACATACAATCCATACCGAACGGTTTTTTGGCCTTCAAGAATGAATTAATGAGACGGTTTGAGTACTGGGCACCCGCTCAACTCTAACACTGATGCACTTGCTACCCCATTCGGTTATGCCCGATTTACGGTTAGTTTCCAGTCCCCAACCGATCCATGGCCGCTGAGCACTGTCTCTCTTAATTTTAATCTCGGTTTGAAACTCAGGGGTAACTCAATGAGACGGTTTAAGTACTGGGCACCCACCCAACCTCAACATTGATGCACTTTGTATCGCACTTGGTTATGGTATTCTCACTATCCTATATACTACTATACTATTCAGTCAATTCTTGCAGGACATAATTCTTCATTTTCTTCCCTTTTTTGCACTACTCCTTAAATACCAATAGATCAAAAAAAATTGGAAAAACTCCAAAATAAACCTTATACCTCAACAAACATCACAAAACAAACAAACTCACCGCCTAATTTACAAATCACCACAACCACCAACCCTACCTCTACCCCACCTTACTTTACTTCGCTTATTTAACTTTATTTACTTGATTTTTACCCACTCAACCTTCACCCCTTCCCAACCCCACCCCCAACCCATTTTACCCTAACTACCCCACCACAACTTACACCATCCAACCCAATACTCAAAAATCAACAAACAAACCAAGATTTTCACACCAAACCCGTCCCTGTAGCTTAAACCAAAGCATGGCACTGAAGATGCCAAGATGGATACCACCCCCCCAAGGACAAAAGACTTAGTCCTAACCTTACCGTTAATTCTTGCTCAATATATACATGCAAGTATCCGCACCCCAGTGCAAATGCCCAAACCCACATACCACAAAACCAACGGAGCAGGTATCAGGCACACCCACCCCGTAGCCCAAGACACCGTGCCTCGCCACACCCCCACGGGTATTCAGCAGTAATTAACATTAAGCCATAAGCGAAAGCTTGACTTAGTTAGAGCAATCCAGGGTTGGTAAATCTTGTGCCAGCCACCGCGGCCATACAAGAAACCCAAATTAACCGTACACGGCGTAAAGAGTGGCCCCAAATTATCACAGTAAACTAAGACCAAATCATTACCCAAGCCGTCGCAAGCCCAAGGTGTCCTGAAGCCCAACCTAAAAACGATCTTAACACCCACGATTCATCCAACTCCACTAAAGCCAGGACACAAACTGGGATTAGATACCCCACTATGCCTAGCCCTAAATCTTGATGTTCACCACACACAAACCATCCGCCTGAGAACTACGAGCACAAACGCTTAAAACTCTAAGGACTTGGCGGTGCCCTAAACCCACCTAGAGGAGCCTGTTCTATAATCGATAATCCACGATACACCCGACCACTTCTTGCCAAAACAGCCTACATACCGCCGTCGCCAGCCCACCTCCAATGAGAGCACAGCAGTGAGCCCAAAAACCCACACCCGCTAACAAGACAGGTCAAGGTATAGCCCACGAAGTGGAAGAAATGGGCTACATTTTCTAAAATAGAACAACCCCCAACGAAAGGAGACCTGAAACCTGTCTCCAGAAGGCGGATTTAGCAGTAAAGGAAAACAATCAAGTTCCCTTTAAGCTGGTCCTAGGGCACGTACACACCGCCCGTCACCCTCCTCACAAGCCCACAATAAAATTAACTAATACAAAACCAACCGCTAAAGACGAGGTAAGTCGTAACAAGGTAAGTGTACCGGAAGGTGCACTTAGCATACCAGGGCGTAGCTACAACACAAAGCATTCAGCTTACACCTGAAAGATATCTGCCACCCCAGATCACCCTGAAAGCCTACCCTAGCTCCACCAACCACAATCAAAAATCCACTACTTCTACCTAACTAAAACATTACCCCCAACTCAGTATAGGCGATAGAAAAGTATAACCTGGACGCCATAGAGACAGTACCGTAAGGGAAAGATGAAATAACAATGAAAACCAAGCACTACATAGCAAAGATAACCCCTTGTACCTTTTGCATCATGATCTAGCAAGAATAACCAGGCAAAGCGAACTTAAGCCTGCCACCCCGAAACCCAAGCGAGCTACTCACAAGCAACTGTCACGAGCTGACCCGTCTCTGTTGCAAAAGAGTGGGATGACTTGTTAGTAGTGGTGAAAAGCCAACCGAGCTGGGTGATAGCTGGTTGCTTGCAAAATGAATCTAAGTTCTCCCTTAGCCTCTATCCTCCCAGACAAACCCAACTCAAATGTAACAGCTAAGGGCTACTTAAAGGGGGTACAGCCCCTTTAAAAAAGGACACAACCTCCACCAGCGGATAACCCCCATACACCCAACTCCGTGGGCCTTAAAGCAGCCACCCCCAAAGATTGCGTCAAAGCTCCATCAACTAAAAAAATCCCAAAAACTAATGCGACTCCCTACACTCATAGCAAGCTAACCTATGACAATAGATGAATTAATGCTAGAACGAGTAACCAGGACACCATGTCCCCCTAAGCGCCAGCCTACACACCATTAACAGCAAAGCCTCAATAATAACCACCCACTCCCCCACCATTGAGCATGTCCTGTCAATCCAACTCAGGGGCGCACACTGGAGTGATTAAAATCTACAAAAGGAACTCGGCAAACCCAAGACCCGACTGTTTACCAAAAACATAGCCTTCAGCCAAACAAGTATTGAAGGTGATGCCTGCCCAGTGACACCATGTTTAACGGCCGCGGTATCCTAACCGTGCAAAGGTAGCGCAATCAATTGTCCCATAAATCGAGACCTGTATGAACGGCTAAACGAGGTCTTAACTGTCTCCTATAGATAATCGGTGAAACTGATCTCTCTGTACAAAAGCAGAGATAAACACATAAGACGAGAAGACCCTGTGGAACTTCAAAATCAGTAGCCACCCCACCCAACTCACAAACCCACCCGGGCCCACCACCCAAAACACTGGCTAACATTTTTAGGTTGGGGCGACCTTGGAGAAAAACAGACCCTCCAAAAACAAGGCCAAACCCCTTAACTAAGAGCAACCCCTCGACGTGCCAACAGCACCCAGACCCAGTAAATCTGATCAATGAACCAAGCTACCCCAGGGATAACAGCGCAATCTCCCCCAAGAGCCCCTATCGACGAGGAGGTTTACGACCTCGATGTT
>JBCJKQ010038635.1:19225-34606 GCA_039654585.1 Touit purpuratus
TGTTCAACGATTAACAGTCCTACGTGATCTGAGTTCAGACCGGAGCAATCCAGGTCGGTTTCTATCTATGACCAACCTTCCCCAGTACGAAAGGACCGGAAAGGTGGGGCCAATACTCCAAGCACGCCCCCTCTCCCAGTGATGCCCCCCACTTAATCACCAAAGGATCACCCCTACTACCCCAACGAAAAAGGTTGCTAGTGTAGCAGAGCCAGGCAAATGCAAAAGACTTAAGCCCTTTACCTCAGAGGTTCAAATCCTCTCTCTAGCTCCCACCATGACCTGACCAAATACCCCCCCCACCTACCTTATCATAACACTAGCTTACATAATCCCCATTCTAATTGCCGTAGCATTCCTAACACTTGTTGAACGAAAAGTCCTAAGCTACATACAATCCCGAAAAGGCCCAAACATCGTTGGTCCATTCGGACTACTCCAACCCGCTGCAGATGGTGTCAAACTATTTATCAAAGAACCAATCCGCCCCTCCACCTCTTCCCCCCTTCTATTCCTCACAACCCCAATACTCGCCCTCCTCCTTGCATTAACAATCTGAGCCCCCCTCCCCCTCCCCTTCTCTCTCGTAGACCTAAACCTTGGATTTCTCTTCCTCCTAGCAATATCTAGCCTAGCAGTTTACTCAATCCTATGATCAGGGTGGGCCTCAAACTCAAAGTACGCCCTAATTGGCGCACTGCGAGCAGTATCACAAACTATCTCCTACGAAGTAACCTTAGCCATCATTCTCCTATCCGTAGTCATACTAAGCGGAAACTACACCCTAACCGCCCTCATCGCCACACAAGAGCCCCTATACCTAATATTTTCCTCTTGACCTTTAGCAATAATATGGTACATCTCAACGCTAGCTGAAACAAACCGCTCTCCATTCGACCTCACAGAAGGAGAATCAGAACTTGTCTCAGGTTTCAACGTAGAATACTCTGCAGGGCCATTTGCTCTGTTCTTCCTGGCTGAATATGCAAACATCATACTAATAAACACACTAACAAGCCTCCTATTCCTAAGCCCAAGCGCACTCAGCCCTCCCCTGGAGTTTTTCCCACTTATCCTGGCTACAAAAACCCTACTCCTCTCTTCAAGCTTCCTATGAATCCGAGCCTCCTACCCACGATTCCGATACGACCAGCTCATACATCTACTTTGAAAGAACTTCCTCCCACTAACACTATCCCTTCACCTTTGACACACCAGCATACCAATCTCTTACGCGGGCCTACCTCCTTACCTAAGGAAATGTGCCTGAATGTCAAGGGTCACTATGATAAAGTGAACATAGAGGTACACCAACCCTCTCATTTCCTAACACTTAGAAAAGCAGGAATCGAACCTACACAGGAGGAATCAAAACCCTCCATACTTCCCTTATATTATTTCCTAGTAAGGTCAGCTAACAAAGCTATCGGGCCCATACCCCGAAAATGATGGTTCAACTCCTTCCCCTACTAATAACCCCCCTCGCAAAACTAATCTCTGCCTCAAGCATCCTCCTAGGAACAATGATCACAATCACAAGTAGCCACTGAATAGCAGCTTGAATTGGACTAGAAATCAACACCCTATCAATTATCCCCCTAATTTCAAAATCCCATCACCCACGAGCTATCGAAGCTACAACCAAATACTTCCTCGTACAAGCAGCTGCCTCTGCACTACTACTCTTCTCAGGCATAACTAACGCATGGTGCACTGGGCAATGAGACATCACCCAACTCTCCTACCCCCCATCATGCCTCCTGCTGACAACTGCAATTGCTATCAAACTAGGTCTAACCCCCTTCCACTTCTGATTCCCAGAAGTACTTCAAGGGTCATCCCTTATCACAGCCCTACTCCTCTCAACAGTAATAAAACTTCCACCAACCACCATCCTACTCATCACATCCCACTCACTAAACCCCACACTACTCACCTCCATATCCATCATATCTATTGCCCTAGGTGGTTGAATAGGACTAAACCAAACACAAACCCGGAAAATCATAGCCTTCTCATCCATCTCTCACATTGGCTGAATAACCATCATTATTATCTATAACCCAAAACTAACCCTACTAGCTTTCTACATTTACACCCTAATAACAGTCTCCATCTTTCTCACTATAAACACAACCAACGTCTTAAGCCTCCCAACATTAATAACCTCCTGAACCAAAACCCCCATACTAAGCACAACCCTTATACTGACACTACTATCACTAGCAGGTCTCCCCCCACTAACAGGCTTCCTACCCAAATGACTCATCATCCAAGAACTCATTAAACAAGAGCTAACCACAATAGCTACAATCATCTCCCTACTATCACTCCTAAGCCTATTTTTCTACCTACGCCTAGCATACTGTTCAACAATCACACTTCCCCCCAACCCCTCAAACAAGATAAAACAATGGTCTACTAAAAACCCAACCAAGTCGCTAATCCCCATACTCACCTCACTATCTACCTCACTACTACCCCTCACCCCCATAATACTCACCATCACTTAAGAAGCTTAGGATAATATTAAACCAAAGGCCTTCAAAGCCTTAAACAAGAGTTAAACCCTCTTAGTTTCTGCTAAGATCCGTAGGACACTAACCTACATCTCCTGAATGCAACCCAGATACTTTCATTAAGCTAGGATCTCTCTAGACAGGTGAGCTTCGATCCCACAATGCTCCTAGTTAACAGCTAGGCGCCTAAACCAGCAGGCCTCTGCCTAAAAGACTCTGATGTGCTTCGAGCACATATCAATGAGCTTGCAACTCAACATGAACTTCACTACAGAGTCGATAAGAAGGGGAATTAAACCCCCGTAAAAAGGACTACAGCCTAACGCTTAAACATTCAGCCATCTTACCAACTTACCTGTGACCTTAAATCGATGACTCTTCTCAACCAACCACAAAGACATTGGCACCCTCTACCTAATCTTCGGCGCATGAGCGGGCATAGTCGGCACCGCCCTGAGCCTGCTTATTCGCGCAGAGCTCGGTCAGCCAGGGACCCTCCTAGGGGACGACCAAATCTATAATGTAGTCGTCACAGCCCATGCCTTCGTAATAATCTTCTTCATGGTAATACCAATCATGATTGGGGGGTTTGGAAACTGATTAGTTCCCCTCATAATTGGTGCCCCTGACATGGCCTTCCCACGCATAAACAACATAAGCTTCTGACTACTTCCCCCATCCTTCCTCCTCCTACTAGCTTCCTCCACAGTAGAAGCAGGTGCTGGTACAGGCTGAACAGTCTACCCCCCCTTAGCTGGGAACCTAGCCCATGCTGGAGCATCAGTAGACCTGGCTATCTTCTCCCTTCACCTAGCAGGGGTATCCTCCATCCTAGGAGCAATCAACTTTATCACCACGGCCATCAACATAAAACCACCTGCACTATCACAATACCAAACCCCATTATTCGTCTGATCCGTCCTAATCACAGCTGTGTTACTTCTGCTATCCCTACCAGTTCTAGCTGCTGGAATCACTATACTCCTTACAGATCGTAATCTAAACACCACATTCTTCGACCCCGCTGGGGGAGGAGACCCAATCTTGTATCAACACCTTTTCTGATTCTTCGGTCACCCAGAAGTATACATCCTCATCCTACCAGGATTTGGAATCATCTCCCACGTAGTAGCCTACCATGCAGGTAAAAAAGAACCATTTGGCTACATAGGCATGGTATGAGCAATGCTATCAATCGGATTCCTAGGATTTATTGTATGAGCCCACCATATATTCACAGTAGGAATAGACGTAGACACCCGAGCATACTTCACATCCGCTACCATAATCATTGCCATCCCAACAGGAATTAAAGTTTTCAGCTGACTAGCTACACTACATGGAGGGACCATCAAATGGGACCCCCCTATACTATGAGCCCTCGGATTCATCTTCCTGTTCACCATCGGAGGCCTTACAGGAATCGTCCTAGCAAACTCCTCGCTAGACATTGCCCTACACGACACATACTATGTAGTAGCACACTTCCATTATGTCTTGTCAATAGGTGCTGTCTTTGCTATCCTAGCAGGACTCACCCACTGATTCCCCCTATTCACAGGATACACCTTAAACCAAACATGGGCCAAAGCACACTTTGGAGTTATATTCACAGGTGTAAACCTTACCTTCTTCCCCCAACACTTTCTAGGACTAGCAGGTATGCCACGACGATACTCCGACTATCCAGACGCCTACACATTATGAAACACCCTATCGTCTATTGGATCCCTAATTTCAATAACAGCTGTAATTATACTAACCTTCATTATCTGAGAGGCCTTCGCCTCTAAACGAAAAGTTGTACAGCCAGAACTAACCCCAACCAACGTTGAGTGAATCCACGGCTGCCCACCCCCATACCACACCTTCGAAGAACCCGCCTTCGTCCAAGTACAAGAGAGGAAGGAGTCGAACCCTCATACACTAGTTTCAAGCCAGCCGCATACTAAACCGCTTATGCTTCTCTCTCCTATGGGGCGTTAGTAAATTAATTACATGGCCCTGTCAAAGCCAAACTACAGGTGAAAACCCTGTACGCCCCTACATGGCCAACCCCTCACAACTAGGATTCCAAGACGCCTCATCCCCGATCATAGAAGAACTGATCGAATTCCATGACCACGCTCTAATAGTCGCCCTAATAATCTGTAGCCTTGTACTCTACCTACTCACACTTATGCTAAAGGAAAAACTATCCTCAAACACCGTTGACGCTCAAGAAATTGAGCTAATCTGAACAATTCTACCAGCCATCGTCCTTATCCTACTAGCCCTCCCATCCTTACAAATCCTATACATAATAGACGAACTCGACGAGCCAGACCTAACCTTGAAAGCCATCGGACACCAATGATACTGATCCTATGAGTACACGGACTTCAAAGACCTCTCATTTGACTCCTACATAACCCCCACAACAGACCTCCTGCCCGGCCACTTCCGACTCCTAGAAGTCGACCACCGCGTTATCATCCCAATAGAATCCCCCATCCGCATCATCATTACCGCCGACGATGTACTCCATTCATGAACTGTCCCCACACTGGGAGTAAAAACCGACGCCATTCCAGGACGACTTAACCAAACATCATTCATTACCACTCGCCCAGGAATCTTTTACGGCCAATGCTCAGAGATCTGCGGGGCTAACCACAGCTTCATGCCCATCGTAGTAGAATCCACCCCCCTCGGCCACTTTGAAGCCTGATCCTCCCTACTAACCTCCTAATCATTAAGAAGCTATGTACTAGCACTAGCCTTTTAAGCTAGATAAAGAGGGGACCCCCCCTCCTTAATGACATGCCTCAACTAAACCCTAACCCCTGACTCTTCATTATAATCATATCATGACTCACATTCTCCCTAATCTTCCAACCCAAGACATTGTCCTTTACCTCAACAAACCCCCCCATCAATAAGGCACCCACAACCACCAAAAACCACCCCTGAACCTGACCATGACCCTAACCTTCTTCGACCAATTCTCAAGCCCATATCTCCTCGGAATCCCACTAATCTTCCTCTCAATACTATTACCTACCCTCCTCCTCCCCATGCCCAACAACCGATGAATCACTAACCGCCTATCCACCTTACAACTATGAACCATTAACATAATCACCAAACAACTTATAACCCCATTAAACAAACCAGGCCACAAATGAACCATCATCCTCACATCACTAATAATACTACTACTAACAATCAACCTCCTAGGCTTACTGCCCTACACATTCACCCCAACCACCCAACTATCAATAAACATAGCCCTTGCCTTTCCATTATGACTTGCAACCCTGCTCACAGGCCTACGAAACCAACCCACAGTCTCCCTAGGGCACCTTCTACCCGAAGGCACACCTACTCCACTAATCCCAGCCCTAATCATTATTGAAACCATCAGCCTACTGATCCGCCCTCTAGCCTTAGGGGTCCGCCTTACAGCCAACCTCACTGCAGGGCACCTACTCATCCAACTCATCTCAACAGCCACCATTACACTACTCCCCATCATACCTACAGTATCTGCCCTCACTACCACAGTCCTCCTCCTACTGACAATCCTAGAGGTAGCGGTAGCTATAATCCAAGCTTACGTATTTGTCCTCTTATTAAGCCTCTATCTACAAGAAAACATCTAATGGCCCACCAAGCACACTCCTACCACATAGTAGACCCCAGCCCATGACCCATCTTCGGAGCAACTGCTGCCCTGCTCACCACATCAGGACTAATTATGTGATTCCACTATAACTCCTCACATCTCCTAACCCTCGGACTGGTATCAATCCTCATAGTCATACTCCAATGATGACGAGATATTGTACGAGAGGGGACATTCCAAGGCCACCACACACCAACAGTACAAAAAGGCCTTCGATATGGAATAATCCTCTTCATTACATCAGAAGTATTCTTCTTTCTTGGCTTCTTCTGAGCCTTCTTCCACTCTAGCCTAGCACCCACCCCAGAACTAGGAAACCAATGACCCCCAACTGGAATTACACCCCTAAACCCCCTAGAAGTGCCACTACTAAACACAGCAATCCTCCTAGCCTCTGGAGTCACCGTCACCTGAGCACATCATAGCATCACCGAAGGGGGCCAAAAACAAGCCACCCAAGCACTAACCCTCACCATCTTATTAGGCCTATACTTTACCGCCCTACAAGCAACAGAGTACTATGAAGCGCCCTTCTCAATCGCTGATAGCGTTTATGGATCAACTTTCTTCGTAGCTACAGGATTCCACGGACTTCACGTTATAATTGGATCCTCCTTCCTACTGATCTGCCTCTTACGATTAATTAAATTCCACTTCACACCGGGCCACCACTTCGGATTCGAAGCAGCCGCCTGATACTGACACTTCGTAGACGTTATCTGATTGTTCCTCTACTTAACCATCTACTGATGAGGATCTTGCTCTTCTAGTATATCCATTACAACAGACTTCCAATCTCTAGAATCTGGTACAACCCCAGAGAAGAGCAATAAACATAATCACATTCATACTTGCCTCCTCCATTATCCTTAGCATAGCCCTAACCACACTAAACTTCTGACTCACCCAAATAACCCCAGACTCAGAAAAACTATCACCCTACGAATGTGGATTCGACCCCCTAGGATCTGCTCGACTCCCATTCTCCATCCGATTCTTCCTCAGTAGCCATCCTATTCCTCCTATTTGACTTAGAAATTGCCCTCCTACTGCCCCTACCATGAGCCACCCAACTAAAACACCCAACCGTCACCCTAATTTGAGCTTCTACTATCATCCTCCTGCTAACCCTAGGACTAATTTACGAGTGAACCCAAGGAGGATTAGAATGGGCAGAATAAGAGAGTTAGTCTAAAAACAAGACAGTTGATTTCGACTCAACAAACCATAGTCCACTCTATGACTTTCTTCATGTCATTCCTCCGCCTAAGCTTCTGCTCAGCGTTCACCCTAAGTAGTCTAGGACTAGCCTTTCACCGAGTACACCTTGTCTCTGCCCTGCTCTGCCTAGAGAGCATAATATTATCAATATACATTGCCCTATCAACATGACCAATCGAAACCCAAGCACCCTCCTCCTCCCTCACACCAATCCTCATACTAACATTTTCTGCATGTGAAGCAGGTACTGGACTAGCACTACTAGTAGCCTCCACACGAACCCACGGCTCTGATCACTTACAAAACCTAAACCTCCTACAATGCTAAAAATCATCTTACCAACTCTAATACTACTCCCAACAACTCTTCTCTCACCCCCAAAACTCATATGAACAAACACCACAACGCATAGTCTATTAATCGCCGCCCTAAGTCTACAATGACTAACGCCCTCGTACTACCCATACAAAAACCTCACTCAATGTACAGGCATCGACCAAGTATCTTCCCCGCTATTAGTCCTATCCTGCTGACTTACACCCCTTATAATCTTAGCAAGTCAAAATCATCTACAACACGAGCCACCAACACGAAAACAAATCTTCACAGCAACCCTAGTCACAGTACAACCTCTTATCATTCTAGCCTTCTCAACTACAGAACTTATAACATTCTACATCTCCTTTGAAGCAACCTTAATCCCCACACTAATTTTAATCACACGGTGAGGAAACCAACCGGAGCGCCTAAGCGCAGGCATCTACCTTCTCTTTTACACCCTCATCAGTTCCCTCCCCCTCCTGATTGCAATCCTATACCTACATTCACAAACGGGCACCCTCCATTTCCCCACCCTAAAACTTCACCCTCACACCTCGCAACCCATCTCAACCAAACACTGATCCCCCCTCCTCCTAAACATCGCCCTCCTCATGGCCTTCATAGTAAAAGCACCCCTCTATGGACTTCACTTATGACTACCCAAAGCCCATGTAGAAGCCCCAATCGCAGGATCAATACTACTCGCTGCCCTCCTCCTTAAACTCGGCGGATATGGCATCATGCGTATTACCTGTCTAACAAGCCCCCCCACAAACAACTTCCTTCACTACCCATTCATCACCCTCGCCCTATGAGGGGCCCTAATAACCAGCTCTATTTGCTTGCGTCAAATTGACCTAAAATCACTCATTGCCTACTCCTCCGTAAGCCACATAGGCCTAGTCATTGCTGCATGTATAATCCAAACCCATTGATCCTTTTCAGGGGCTATAATCCTTATAATCTCCCACGGTCTAACCTCCTCAATGCTATTCTGCTTAGCCAACACAAACTACGAACGCACACACAGTCGCATCCTCCTACTAACTCGAGGGCTACAACCACTTCTCCCCCTAATAGCCACCTGATGACTATTAGCCAACCTAACAAACATAGCCCTACCCCCCACCACAAACCTAATAGCAGAACTAAGCATCATAATCACACTATTCAACTGATCCCCCCCAACAATCATCTTAACTGGGGCTGCCACCTTACTAACCGCCTCATACACACTATCCATGCTTACAATAACCCAACGAGGACTCCTCCCCCCTCACATCACGACACTTCAAAGCTCCACTACACGAGAGCACTTACTGATAGCCCTACACCTCCTCCCCACACTCCTCCTAATCCTAAAGCCTGAACTAATCTCCGGACCCCTTTCATGCAAGTATAGTTTAAACCAAACATTAGACTGTGACCCTAAAAATAGAAGTTAGACTCTTCTTACCTGCCGAGGGGAGGTTCAACCAACAAGAACTGCTAATTCCTGTATCTGAGTCTAAAACCTCAGCCCCCTTACTTTTAAAGGATAACAGCAATCCACTGGTCTTAGGAACCACCCATCTTGGTGCAAATCCAAGTAAAAGTAGTGGAAATAGCCCTACTCCTCAACACACTCACACTACTCACACTAACAACTATCCTAACCCCTACACTCCTCCCCATCCTCCTAAAAACCTTCAAAAACTCCCCCAAAACCATTACCTTAACCATCAAAACCGCCTTCCTAATCAGCCTGGCACCAATGACACTCTTCACATACTCAGGATTAGAAAGCATCACCTCATACTGAGAATGGAAATTCACCATAAACTTCAAAATCCCACTCAGCTTCAAAATAGATCAATACTCCCTCCTATTCTTCCCCATTGCATTATTCGTAACATGATCTATCCTGCAATTCTCAACACACTACATAGCATCTGATCCACATATTACAAAATTCTTTTCCTACCTAACAACATTCCTAATCGCAATGCTCACACTAACCATCGCCAACAACATCTTCATACTCTTCATTGGTTGGGAGGGAGTCGGCATCATATCCTTTCTACTCATCAGCTGATGACATGGACGGGCAGAAGCCAACACAGCAGCCTTACAAGCCGTGCTCTACAACCGGATTGGAGACATCGGACTTATCCTAAGCATGGCATGACTTGCCTCCACCTTAAACTCCTGAGAGATACAACAAATATTTTCCCCCACAAAAATCCCAACACTCCCCCTACTAGGCCTCATCCTAGCTGCCACAGGAAAATCTGCCCAATTCGGCCTCCACCCATGACTACCCGCTGCCATAGAGGGCCCTACCCCTGTCTCAGCCCTACTACACTCAAGCACAATAGTAGTTGCTGGAATCTTCTTATTAATCCGAACTCACCCTCTATTCACTAACAACAAAACCGCCCTCGCACTATGCCTCTGCCTAGGCGCCATGTCCACACTATTTGCTGCTACCTGTGCCCTCACACAAAATGACATCAAAAAAATCATTGCATTCTCCACATCCAGCCAACTAGGACTAATAATAGTCACCATCGGACTAAACCTCCCGCAACTAGCCTTCCTACACATCTCAACCCACGCTTTCTTCAAAGCCATGCTATTCCTATGTTCAGGGTCAATCATCCACAGCCTAAACGGAGAACAAGATATCCGAAAAATAGGGGGCTTGCAAAAAATACTCCCAACAACCACCTCCTGTTTAACAGTTGGAAACCTGGCATTAATAGGAACTCCTTTCCTAGCAGGATTCTTCTCAAAAGATCTCATCATCGAAAACCTAAACACCTCTCACCTAAATGCTTGAGCCCTGACCTTAACACTGCTCGCCACAGCCTTCACCGCCACATACAGCCTACGAATAATCCTCCTAGTTCAAACAAAATTCACCCGAACACCAACAATTACTCCGATGAACGAAAACAACCCACAAATCATTAACCCAATCACTCGTTTAGCTCTAGGGAGCATCACAGTTGGTCTACTAATCACATCATACATAACCCCAACACAAACCCCACCAATGACAATACCCTTACTAACAAAGACCACTGCCATCCTAGTAACAGCTACAGGCATCATCCTCGCCTTAGAACTCACAGCCACTACCCACACTCTAACCCAACCCAAACAAAATCCCTACTCAAACTTCTCCCTAACACTAGGATACTTTAACCCCCTAGCCCACCGACCAAGCTCCACAGCCCTATTAAACTCAGGACAAAAAATTGCCAACCACCTAATCGATCTGTTCTGATATAAAAAAATAGGACCAGAAGGACTTGCCAACCTACAAACCATGGCAACCAAAGCCTCCACCACACTACACAAAGGACTGATCAAAGCCTATTTAGGGTCATTTGCGCTATCTATCCTAATCATCCTATTACTATTATAACCCAAAACCTAATGGCCCCCAACCTACGAAAACACCACCCCCTTCTAAAAATAGTAAACAACTCTCTAATCGACCTACCAACCCCCTCAAACATTTCAGCCTGATGAAACTTCGGATCCCTTCTAGGAATCTGCCTAACAACACAAATCCTAACTGGCCTGCTCCTAGCCGCCCACTACACTGCAGACACCTCCCTAGCCTTCTCATCCGTGACTAATATATGTCGAAACGTACAATACGGTTGGCTAATCCGAAACCTCCATGCAAACGGAGCCTCATTCTTCTTCATCTGCATTTACCTCCATATTGCCCGAGGTTTCTACTATGGCTCATACCTATACAAAGAAACCTGAAACACAGGTATCATCCTTCTACTTACCCTCATGGCCACAGCCTTTGTTGGTTACGTTCTGCCCTGAGGTCAAATATCCTTCTGAGGGGCTACAGTAATCACAAACCTATTCTCCGCCATCCCCTACATCGGCCACACCCTAGTAGAATGAGCCTGAGGTGGATTCTCTGTAGATAACCCCACCTTAACCCGATTCTTCACCCTACACTTCCTCCTCCCATTCATAATCGCTGGTTTAGTCCTTATTCATCTAACCTTCTTGCACGAATCAGGATCAAATAACCCCCTAGGTATCTCCTCAAACTGTGACAAAATTCCATTCCACCCTTATTTCTCCCTAAAAGACCTGTTAGGGTTCACAATTATGCTGTCCCTACTCACCACCCTTGCCCTATTCTCCCCCAACCTACTAGGAGACCCTGAAAACTTCACCCCAGCAAATCCCCTAGTAACCCCCCCACATATCAAACCAGAGTGATACTTCCTCTTTGCATATGCAATTCTACGCTCAATCCCCAATAAACTAGGGGGTGTCTTAGCCCTAGCCGCCTCCGTATTAGTCCTATTCTTAAGTCCCCTGCTACATAAATCCAAACAACGAGCTATAACCTTTCGCCCTATGTCCCAACTCCTATTCTGAGCACTGGCTGCCAACCTATTTATTCTAACATGAATTGGAAGCCAACCAGTAGAACACCCCTTCATCATCATCGGACAACTAGCCTCACTAACCTACTTCACCATCATCCTAATCCTACTCCCCACCATCTCCTTCCTAGAAAACAAAATCCTCAACTAAACTCTAATAGTTTATAAAAAACATTGGTCTTGTAAACCAAAAGACGAAGGTTACCACTTCTTAGAGTTCTTATCAGAAAAGGAGGACTAAACCTCCATCACCAACTCCCAAAGCTGGCATTTTACATTAAACTATTTCCTGACCCTAAACTGCCCGAATAACCCCCCGAGATAAGCCTCGCACAAGCTCTAGTACAACAAACAAAGTCAACAACAACCCCCAACCAGCTATCAAAAACACACCAGCCCCGCAAGAGTAGAACAAAGCCACTCCACTGAAATCCAACCGAGCAAAGAGTACCCCAACACTGTCAACAGTATCCACCTTAAACCCTCCACCCCACCCCCAAACAACAAGCCCCACACCAGCAGGCACCCACCCCCAAACATACCCCACAACATGCCAACTCCCCCAAGCCTGAGGAAATGGATCGGCTGCCAACGAAACAGAATACACAAAAACCACCAACATCCCACCTAAATACACCATAAAAAGTACCAGAGACACGAAAGAAGCCCCTAAACTTGCTAGCCATCCACACCCCACAACAGACCCAAAAATCAACCCAACAACCCCATAGTGAGGAGAGGGGTTGGACGCTACCAACAATGACGCCAAAACAAAACTAATCCCCAAAAATACCAGAAAATAGATCATAATATTCTTACTTGGACCTAACCAAGACCTATGGCCTGAAAAACCATCGTTGTTATTTCAACTACAAGAACCCCACGCCCTCAAGGTAGCCCCCCCTACCCCCCCACAATCGTGGGTCTATTTACTTAGCTCTAGACTATGTATATCGTACATTTAATAATTATGCCCTAGACATCATATTAAATCATCGAAGACTAGATAATTCATGCTCTAATAACATATATTGTATTATCGGATTAAGTCATGGTACCGCTCGGCTCTACCCCAAGGATTGGGAAACTCCATGATTGATGATAAGCAAGCTTTATGATCTAGGTCAAAGTACAGCTCTCTTTAACTTTACTGGTTTAGTATACGGAAGTGCTCTAGTACAAGAACTTAATGTCCTAAGCCATATACTGGGACTCTTTACATCTATCACTTGCAATACACGGAAGTGCTCTAGTACAAAGGACTTATCGGCCCCGCCCATAATTGGCCCGGGAACTTTCTTATCCCGTAAGACTCGTTTCAGGAGCCCGGTTATTTATTAGTCTGACTACTCACGAGAGATCACCAACCCGGTGTAAGTAAGGTTCGGCGTTCCCAGCGTCAGGTCCATTCTTTCCCCCTACACCCTTACACATCTTGCGCTTTTGCGCCTCTGGTTCCTCGGTCAGGCACATAAATCGGTTCACTCACCTTACATTTCTATCGGGTCATCTGGTTCGCTATCCTGGTACTCCCTACCTCGTAATCGCGACATCTCCAGTGTCTCTTCGCCTTTGGTTCTCTTTTTTGGGGTCACCTCACTCTACATTTCCAGTGCAATGGGTACACAATTGGTTGACATGGACATACAATCCATAGCGAACCCTTTTTTGGCCTTCTAGAATAAATTAATGATACGGTTTCAGGTGTGGGTTCGTCTCATTTTCGCACTGATGCACTTGCTCCCCCATTCGGTTATGCCCGTTTCACATCTCTTTCCCGCAGTATTTCTTAATTAACGGTTGTTGGACACTGTCTCTCATTTCTGGCATTCGGTTTGAATCTCAGGGGTTACTTAATGCGACGGTTGAAGTATATTTCGGTCTCACTTTTTCCCTGATGCACTTTGCTTTGCATCTGGTTATGGGATCCCCGCAACCTCTCTACTATGAGACTATTCGGTCAATGATCGCAGGACATAATTCTTCACTTTTCTTCCTCTTTTAACACCTCCACTTAAACTCCAATTGTTTTTAAACGAACCTGGAAAATTCCAAAAAACAAATCCTCACCCCAACAAACACTTACAAGCACTTACAAACACTTACGAACAAACAAACTCCATCACTCAATTTACGAATCATTACACTAAACATCACTTTGTTTAAACACAACTTTTTTTCTTTCTTTAACCACACACCATCATAACCAACTATACCCAACTACCCTGCCCGAAACATCTAACCCCCTTTAAATTTTTACTATTTATTTACTTAAATTTATCATCCTACTTAAACATATACACCGCCCCATCTCCAATACTCACACTCCCACCCACCTGACAAACAATAAACAAACAAACTTCGTCCTTGTAGCTTAAGCTAAAGCATGGCACTGAAGACGCCAAGACGGACACCATCACTCCCGGGGACAAAAGACTTAGTCCTAACCTTATCGTTAACTCTTGCTCAACATATACATGCAAGTGTCCGCGTCCCAGTGTAAACGCCCCAAACCCCTTACCAAGGTACAGGGAGCAGGCATCAGGCACACCCACCCACCGTGGCCTAAAACGCCCCGCCCCGCCACACCCCCACGGGTACTCAGCAGTAATTAACCTTAAGCAATAAGCGAAAGCCTGACTTAGTTAGAGCAACCAGGGTTGGTAAATCTTGTGCCAGCCACCGCGGTCATACAAGAAACCCAAGTTAACCATACACGGCGTAAAGAGTGGGCTCAAACTATCACACTAAACTAAGATCAAACCCTGTCCAAGCTGTCATAAGCCCAAGACACCCCTAAGTCCAACCTGAAGACGATCTTAACACCTCCGATCCACTCCACCCCACTAAAGCCAGGACACAAACTGGGATTAGATACCCCACTATGCCCGGCCCTAAATCTTGATGCCCCCAAACACAAGCATTCGCCTGAGAACTACGAGCACAAACGCTTAAAACTCTAAGGACTTGGCGGTGCTCTAAACCCACCTAGAGGAGCCTGTTCTATAATCGATAACCCACGATCCACCCGACCACTTCTTGCCAAAACAGCCTATATACCGCCGTCGCCAGCCCACCTCATGAGAGCACAGCAGTGAGCCCAACAGCCCGCAGCCACTAATAAGACAGGTCAAGGTATAGCCTATGAAGTGGAAGAAATGGGCTACATTTTCTAAAATAGAAAACCTAACGAAAGGGGGCCTGAAATCTACCCCCAGAAGGCGGATTTAGCAGTAAAGCA
>JBCJKQ010040373.1:8776-26286 GCA_039654585.1 Touit purpuratus
CAAAATATACAACTCCATACACTCAGCGACAAGCGCATCTTTATAATCGAACACCAATGCAGTGTGTTGCAAGCCATGCAAACACTTCCATTCGGGTATCCAACAAAATGAAGCGACAAGTACCTCCCACCAGCTCCGCCGTTGCGATTACCGAATGGGATATACTCGCCGCCACAAAATTAATGACCATCATTACCGTCTCGGAATAGATACAAGCACATTAAGCTCATCCAATCAACAACTGGATGAATCGGAGTGAAAGGGCCCAACCCGAAAGCTCCGGAGGTCATCTCCAGGAACTATCAAGAACAAGGCCAATCTTACATGTGAACTCTGCTACTGCGCACACATGGGTTGCAATTAAAGGAAAATTGCAAAGCCGTCCCAATGGCCCGAGGCCAATGATCTGGACTAAGTCAATTTTCTCTTGCAATCACCATGTCGCCGTTCGCAGAGAGATTTTTTCCGAGGCCTCCATCGTCCGTCCACATTGCTGCAACGGGGCCCTCCAAAAGATTCAGCGCCGCTCCCAATTTAAGAATTCCGAGAATGCAACTTCACTTTGTTCGCAAACACGTTGGTTGTCCCATCAAAGAAAAGTCAAAAACCCGAACGGCTATATGGGGGCTCCCTTTCAAGAGAGATCACTTTCAGAGTCACCGCGACGACACTTTGGAACGACAACCGCTGCCGAACCATTTTCCGAAATCGTGCCAACCGGGTAACAAAGACGTGAGCATTGGAGAGCCCTCGCATAGCAGATCGGGTGTGCTTCTTCCCCCTCTGGCAAAAACCGATGCTATTGAACAAATGTAAAATCCCAAACTCGCATCCGTCATTGGTTACAGAGAACTGCATCTATCGGAGGACCGTTGGGAAGTTTCCAAGCGAAATCTCCCCCATTCACTTGGTGACACACGATCCAGAGTGCTAGACGCGAGCTCGCCCTTGAAAGATCACTTTTTCCAAGACATCCCGATGACCCATTGGAACGACAACCGCTGTCGAACCATTCCCGGTGTTGAGCCGATCGAGCTGGCAGAGAGGCGACCTTAGGGAGCTCCCGCGTAGCAATCGGGATGTGCTATCATGCCCATCTCTCATGAAACCAATGCTGTTGTGGCCAAATTTAGAATCCAAATCTCGTATCCATCCTCAGTCGTCGACACCGGGTCTATATATTCAAAGGCCACGTAGAGGTTCCACAAACATCCCAAGTGCTAGACGCAAGCTCCGCCCTCATCATCGCTTTCCAAATCACCGCGAAGACACATTGGAACGACAACCGCTGTCGAACAACTCCCGAGTTTGTGCCAACGGAGTGAGAAAGGAAATCAACTTTGGGGGAGCCGCGCATAGCAAACGGGCTGTCAGCTAGCTCTCCTACACGCTCGCACAAACATCCCAAATGCTAGACGCAAGCTCCGCCCTTATCGTCGCTTTCCGAATCACCGCAAGGACACATTGGAACGACAACCGCTGTCGAACAACTACCGAATTTGTGCCAATGGAGTGAGAGAGGAAAGCAACTTGGGGGAGCCGCGCATAGCAAACGGGATGTGCTGTGCTTCATTCCGCACTCATAGACCCGATGCCGGCGATTTCATATGGAATCCGAGGCCCTGCATTCATCCTTTGCTCACACAAGCAATGGCTTTGTTCGATGGCCAAGGTCACACTCGTGATAAGCAACCCAACTGCTGGATGACGGCTCGCCCTTCAGATCGCTATCCAGGCAACCACAACGACACGTTGGAACGACAACCGCTGCCGAACCATTCCGTCAATTGTGCCAGTGAGGTTGCAAAGAGACGGTCATCGGGGGTACCCCGCATTGCAATCGGGATGCTTCACGGCCCTCCGATAGAAAAGGTGCTGGTGCCATTTATTCGAAATCCAAAAAAAAGTCTCTCTCGTGAACACACCAGCAAAGATTCTATTGGAGGGTCGCGCGGGAGAGCTTTCGTTAGGAAAGCTGTCCCATTAGCCGCGATAGGTACCGTAACAAATCTTTGCTATAGAGCGCCAAGCAGCCACCTAATGCTTTTAGACGAGGGCTCACCATTAGATCGACTTCTAAATCGCTGAACAGACGCGGTGATAAAAGGCAACCGCTGCCAAGTATCTTCCGAAATTGCGTCGGTCGAGTGATCGAAGAAGACGATCTAAGAGAGAGTCCGAGGGCCGTAGGCATTCGTTGGGAGATTCACGCCAATAGCAAATTTCTGTAGTAGGCACCAAAAGCAACCGCCGGAGGGCTAGACGGGGGCTCACGTTTAGATCAAGTTTTAAAATTCGCAAAACAGGCGCAATTATGGGATGACAACCGCTGCCAAACCTTTTCCGGAATTGCGCCAGCTCCGTGATGAGAAAAACATGATCTAAAGGAGAGTCGACATGCAGCACCCCGAAGGTGGCTTCATGCCCCTTTAATTGATTCAACATCAGCAGCATTCATCGTTCGAAAATCCGACACATATCCCATCCCGCCTCGACACCAACGTTGAATCAATTAAAGGGGCATGGGAGAGGCTCGCGGCAATCACCTCTCCTATATAAGATATTAGTGCGAGGCTCACTATGCATTAGAAGCTTGCCAGCACACGGACAAGTGCCTTAAAAATCCAAATCGGTGAAGAAGGTGAACAAACATCCATCCACTACCCCATTTTTCACGAGGTCGGCAAACGGAGGGGGGAGCCAAAGAGTGGTCATTTTGTGAGGCCAAGGTAGAGAAATGATCAATTTTTTTGGGAGATCGGGCAAGAACAGCTCGGACAGGACAGCTGAGGTTTACTCAAGTGGAGCGAACACAAATGTCGGCCCGCCTTGATCGTCTGAGGAGTCCTAGCAGGAGGATGGCGTATTAGCTAGAATGGCTCGGCATTTGGAGTGGGTGTCCATGGCAGCTTGGTAGGGTTTGCGATATAGGGTTTAGTGTATTCCTTGGCAGCTTGCTGGGGATAGATACGGGTTGAAGCAACAAAAGACAATAGGCAAAAATGGCTCGGCGCTAGGGGGAGTTGCCTTGGCAGAGGTTTGAGGGGGACATTGCGGGGATTACAAGTTTTGGAAACAAGGCCGGTCTTACATGTGAACTCTGCTACTGCGCAAACATTGGCTGCAACTATGGAGAAATTGTTAGAGGCCATCACAATGGCCCGGGGCCAATGTGCTTTGACTGAGTAGCAATTTCTCTTGCAATCACCAAGCCGCCCTTCACAGAGAGATTTTCGCATCTCTGCATCGGAATCCCAACACCGGGCCGCCCCTTTTCATAAGATTCAGTGCTGATCGCAAATTTAGAATCCGAGATTGGCATTCAACTTGTTCACAAAAATAGGCTCTATCCGTAAGGGAGAGAAACAAAAACCCAGGGGCTAGACGAGGGCTCCCATTCAAAAGATCACTTTCGATGACACCGCGACGACACACTTTGGGTAGACAACCGCTGCCAAACCATTTCCGAAATCGTGCCGACCGAGTTACGAGGAAGCAAACATTGGAGAGCCCTCGCATAGCAACCGGGTGTGCTTCTTGCCCGTCTCGTAGAGACCGATGCTGTTGACCAAATTTAGAATCCCAAACTCGCATCCATCTTGGTTCACAGGGACTGGATCTAATCCGAGGACCGATCGGAAGCAGTTTCAATAGAGAAACTCTCCCCCCGATTCACTTGTGACACACAAACCGAGTGTTAAACGCGAGCTCGCCCTTGAAAGATCACTTTCCAAGACATCCCGATGACACATTGAAACGACAACCGCTGCCGAACCATTCCCAATGTTGTGCCGATCGAGCTGCAAATAGGTGAGACCTTGGGGAGCTCCCGCGTAGGCAGTCGGGATGTGCTTTCGTGCCCATCTTCTCATAAAACCGATGCTGTTGAACAAATTTAGAATGTGCAAGGCTCGTATCCACCTTAATCGTCGGCACCGAGTCTATATTCAAAGGCAACGGAGAGGTTCCGACAATAGAAGCTCCCCTACTCCCTCGAACAAACATCCCAGGTGCTAGACGCAAGCTCCGCCCTTAGCAGCGCTTTCCAGATCACCTCAATGACACACATTGGAACGACAACCGCAGTCGAACCACACTCCCGAAGTTGTGCCAATGGAGTGAGAAAGAAAAGCAACTTTAGGGAGCCGCGCATAGCAAACGGGCTGGCTGCTCCATTCTGCTCTTATAGATCCGATGTCGTCGATTTCATTTGGAATCCGGGACTGCATTTCATGCTTTGCTCACAGAAGCAAATGGCTCCGTTCGATGGCCACGGGGAGGCTTCCGATAACACAAGCTCCCTCATCACTCGTGATAAGCAAGCCCAACTGCTAGACGACGGCTCGCCCTTGCGGTCGCTTTCCATGCAACCACAAAGACACGTTGGAACGACAACAGCTGCCGAACCATTCCACAAACTGTGCCAGTGAAGTTGTGCATAGAGACGCCATTGGGGAGCCCTCGCATAGCAATCGGGATGGCTTCACGGCCCTCCAATAGAAACGGTGCTAATGCCAATACTACATTCGAAATCCGAGAAACGCGTCTTTCTTAAACACCAGCACCGATTCTATTGGAGGGTCGCCTGGGAGCTTTCGTTATCAAATCTCCCATTAGCAACGATAAGCACATAACAAATTTGCCAGAGCGCCAACCAGCCACCCTAATGCTAGACGAGGGCTCACCACTAGGATCAACTTCTAAATCGCTGAACAGACGCACTGTAGGATGGCACCGCTGCCAAGCCTCTTCCGAATTTGCGCCGGTCGAGTGATCGAAGAAGACGATCCAAGGGAGAGTCCACGGGTAGACATTCGTTGGAGGATGATTCACGCACGTAGCAAGTTTCTTTAGTGCCAAGCAGCGCCGGAATGCTAGACGAGGGCTCACCGTTTAGATCAAGTTTTGAAATCACAAAACAGACGCGGCATGGGGGATGACAACCGCTGCCAAACCTTTTCCGAAATTGCGTCAAGCTGAGTGATCAAAAAACATGATCTAAACGAGAGTCGAGGCATAACACTCCGCGTGGCTTCGTGCCCTTTTAATTAATTGATTCAGCATTGGCGTGCACGTCTTCGAATCTGACATATCCATCCGCCTAGGCACCCAACGCTGAATTAATAAAAAGGGCACGGGAGAGGCTCGCGGCAACCACCTCTCCTATATAAGATATTAGTGCAAGGTTCAGTCTGCATTATAAACTTGCGATCACGTGGACAACTGCCTTAAAAATCCAATCCGGTCAAAAATGTGACCCAATAGCCATCCACGACCCCGTTTTTTATGAGCTCGGCAATGGAGCCAAAGATTTGCCATCGGCTAGGAGATGTGATTTCGTGAGCAAAGGGAGTGAAATGATCAATTTCTGGAGATCGGGTAGAGAATGGCTCGGCATTTGGAGTGAAATGGTCCGATATTTTTGAGATCGGGCAGAACAGCTCGGCTCGGGTAGTAGATGAGCTCGGGCAGGGCGGCTCGGCATTACCATTTTCCTCGGCGCCTTTTCGAGGAGCGAACACAGCGTCCGCCTTGATCGTCTAGGAGTCCGAGTAGGAGAATGGCTCGGCACCTGGAGTGTCCGTGGCAGCTTGGTAGGAGTTTGCGATGTAGGTTGTTGATTACCATTGACAAAGGATGAGATCGGCTCGACATTAGAAGGTTTCCTTGGCGGCTTGATGGGGATGGGTTGAATAACAAAGACAAAAGACAAAAATGGCTCGGCATTGGGAGTTGCCTTGGGGAAGCAGAGGTTTGATAGAGGATGAGATCGGCTCGGCTTTAGGAGTTGCCCGTCCCGTAGAAACGGATGTTGTTGACCAAATTTAGAATATCACACACTCACATCCGTCTTGGTTGCACCCACTGGACCTTTTCGAGGACGGTTGGAGGATCCACGCCCATAGCAAATTTGCTATAATGCCAAGCAACGCCCGAGTGCTAGACAAGGGCTCCCGTTTAGATCGAGCTCTAGAATTGCGCCAATCGGGCGGGTTGGAAAACTTGATCTAAAAGAGAGCCGAGGAAAAGCACTCAGAGGTGGCTTCATGCCCCTTTAATTGATTCAACATCAGCGTATACCGTTTATAAATCCGTCATACCAATCCGCCTAGACACCAACGCTGAATCAACGAAAGGGGCATGGGAGAGGCTCGCGGCAATCACCTCTCCTACATAAGATATTAGTGCGAGACTCACTATGTATTAGAAGTTTGCGACCACAGGGACAAGTACCTCAACAATCCAAATCGGTGAAAAATGTGACCAAATAACCATCCACGACCCCGTTTTATGAGGTCGGCAACCGAGCCAAAGATTTTCATGGGTTGGAAGATGTGATTTCGTAGGCCAAGGGCATGAATCGATCGACGTATTGAGGTCTCCCAAGACGGCTCAGCCAGATCGGGTCGACCAGAGCCAGAGCCATAACCAGATCGGGATCGGGTCGGCCAGAATGGCTCGCCCAGAACGGATCGGCCAGAACGGGTCGCCCAGATCGGATCGGCCAGAACGGCTCGCCCAGAACGGGTCGGCCAGAATGGGTCGCCCAGATCGGATCGGCCAGAACGGGTCGCCCAGATCGGATCGGCCAGAACGGGTCGGCCATAATGGGTCGCCCAGATCGGATCGGCCAGAACGGCTCGCCCAGATCGGGTCGCCCATATCGGGTGGCCCAAATCGGCTCGGCTACCATTTCTCAAGCACACTACCTCTCCTATATAAGATATTAGTGCAAGGCTTGCTCTGCATTCGACATGTGCATTCAATGGACAAGTACCTTGAAAGTCCAATTCAGTGAAAAATGTGATGGAATAGCCATCCACGACCCCATTTTTTATGAGTTTGCCAACAGAGACAAAGATTGACATTGGTTAGTCAAGGGAGTAAATTGGTCATCATTTGGAGACCGAGTAGAATGGCTCGGCTACCATTTTATATCGGAGGCTACCCGATTTGAAAATTATGATTAGAATGGCTCGGCTTGAATTTTATATCGTAGGCTACCCAAATTGGAAATTATGGCTCGGTTAGAATGGCTCAGCTTCCATTTTATATCGAAGGCTACCCGATTTGAAAATTTTGACTCGGCTTGATTTCGAGCACACTACCTCTCCTATATAAGATATTAGTGTGAGACTTACTCTGCTTTAGAAATATGCACTCACGCAGACAAGTGCCATAAAAATCCAATTCATTGAAATTTTTAACCGGATAGCCATCCACGACCCTGTTTTTGTTGAGTTTGGCAACAGAGCCAAAAACTGACATCGGTTAGGCGACGTGATTTCCTGAGCCAAGGGAGTAAATTGATGGTGAGGCAAGATGGTAAGTCAGCTGGGTGAGATGACTGGGTGAGCTGACCTGTCGAGCTGACCCATGGTGAGCAGACTTCAAGAGGCGACTGGGTGGGGCAACTTGGTGAGCCCAGCCCACTTGGTGAGGCGAGACGGTAAGTCAACTTGGTGAGCGGACTTAAAGAGTCAACTCGTTGAGGCGACTTTGTGGGGTGACTTGGCGAGCCGACCTGGCTAGTGGACCTGGTGAGTGAACTTAAAGAATCGACTTGGTGAGCGTACTTGAACAACCGACTTGGTTTGTTGAATTGGGGAGTCGACATGGTGAGCGGGCTTAAACACGCGACTTGGCGAGCCAACTCAGCAAGCCCACATGGTGAGGCAAAATGGTGAGTTGACCTTGTGAGGCGAATTGGCAAGCTGACTTAGAGAGAAGACTTAAAGAATCAACTTGGTGAGGCAACTCAGTTAGTTGGCTTGTTCAAGCGACTTGGAGGGGTGAGTTGCTGAGTTGACTCGGCGAGCGGACTTAAAGAGTCAACTTGGTGAGCGTACTTGGTGGGGTGACTTGGTGGGGTGACTTGGTGAGCCGACCTGGCGAGCGTACTTGAGCAGTAGACTTGGTGAGCCAACCAAGTGAGCTGACATGGTGAGTGGGCTTAGAGAAGGGACTCGGTGGGGCAACTTGGCAAGCACACATAGCGAGCCCACTTGCTGGGGCAAGGTGGTAAAACGGCTGGGTGAGCTGACTTGGTGAGCTACCTCAAAGAGTCAAATCGTTGAGGTGATTGGGTGGGGGTGACTTGGCGAGCTGACCTAGGGGGCAGACTTGGTGAGCAAACTTAAAAGAGTCGACTTGGTGAGCGTACTTGAATTGTCATCTTGGCGAGATGATTTGGGGAGTCGATCTGGCGATCTGACATGGTGAGTGGGCTTAAAGTGGCGACTCGGTGGGGCAAGTTAGCGAGCGTACTTGAACAGTCGACTTGGTGACATGACTTGGTGGGGTGACTTGGCAAGCCCACCTGCACGAGTGTACTTGAACAGTCGACTTGGTAAGCTGACATGGTGAGTGGGCTTAGAGAAGCAACTCAGTGGGGCAACTTGGCAAGCCCACATAACCATCGGGCGAGCCGACTGAAAGAGTCAACTCGTTGAGGTGACTGGGTGGGAGTGACTTGGCGAGATGACCTGGAGAGTTGACCTAGGGGATGGGCTTGGCGAGCGAACTTAAAGAGTCGACTTGGTGAGCGCACTTGAATTGTCAGCTTGGCGAGCAGGCTTGTGCCGTGGTGGGACATGTGGGCGGGCCGACTTGGTGAGGCAACTTGGCGAGCTGACTTGGTGAGGCGCTTTGGTGGGGCGACTTGATGAACGAACTCAGAGTCAACTTGACGAGCGTACTTGAACAATCGACTTGGTGGGGTGACTTGGCAAGCCCACCTGGCGAGCGTACTTGAATAGTCGACTTGGCGAGCCAACCTGGCGTGCGTACTTGAGCAGTAGACTTGGTGAGTCGACCAAGTGAGCTGACATGGTGAGTGGGCTTAGAGAAGCATCTCGGTGGGGCAACATGGCAAGCACACTTGTCGGGGCAAGGTGGTAAAACCACTGGGTGAGTCGACTTGGTGAGCTGACTTAAAGAGTCAGCTCGTTGAGGTTATTGGGTGGGAGTGACTTGGCGAGCTGGCCTGGAGAGTTGACCTAGGGGACGGACTTGGTGAGCGTACTTGAATTGTCGGCTTCGCGAGATGACTTGGGGAGCGATCCTGGTGAGTGGGCTTAAAGTGGCGACTTGGTGGGGCAGGTTGGCAAGCCGACTTAACGACTCCACCTGGTTAGTCGAGATGGTGAGTCGACTTGGCGAGCTGACTTAAAGACTAACCTTGATGAGGCGCTTTGGTGGGGTGACTTGATGAGCGAACTTAAAGAGTCAACTTGGTGAACGTACTCGAACAGTCAGCTTGGTGACATGACTTGGTGGGGTGACTTGGCAAGCCGACCTGGGGAGCGTAGTTGAACAGTAGACTTGGTGAGAGGACCAAGTGAACTGGCGAGCTGACTTGGTGAGTGGACTTAAAGACTGACCTTGATGAGGCGCTCTGGTGGGGTGACTTGATGAGCGGACTCAAAGAGCCCAACTTGGCGAGCGTACTTGAACAATCGAACTTGGCGAGGTGACTTGGAGAGCCCACCTGGCGAGCGTACTTGGATAGTCGGCTTGGTGAGTGGGCTTAGGGACGAAACTCGGTGGGTCAACTTGGCACTTAGAATCAAGGTGAGCATAGTGACATGAGTCGAGCGGAAAAATTGGAGGGGGCTAGGCTCGAGGCGATTTGAGTTGAAAACTGCGGGCCTTCAAAAGAGAAGAGAGAGTTAACCGCATTTGGATCACGTACACGACTCGAGGCACTTAGAATCAAGGCAAGGTAGGTGACATGAGTCGAGTGAAAAACTGATGTGAGGAGGCGGCTAGGCTCGAGGCGATTCGAGTCGGGGTAATCGAGGTGATTCAAGTTGAAAACTTGGCGAGCTGGGCCGTTGAGGTGACTTGGTGCGGCTGAGCTGACTTGGCGAGCCGACCTGGAGAGCAAGCTTAAAGAGTCGACTTGGTGAGGCGAATTGGAAAGCTGACTAGGTGAGCGGACATAAAGAGTGACCTTATTGAGGCACTTTGGTGGGGTGACCAGGTGAACGTACTTCGACAGTCGACTTGCGGAGGCAACTTGGCGACATGACATGGGGAGCCGAGCTGGTGAGTCGAATTGGCGAGCGGGCTTGAAGAGGTGACTGTCAGGAATAAGGTGTCTCAACCTTGGATAATTCCTATTCTTATTATTGTTTTTGTAAGTGTATTTTTTGCAAATAATGTAATTGAGTGTGAGCGTACATGTCTAGTTGGCATGTTGATGTGTCACTCCACTTGCATGTGTCGACATCTTGAATTGTGTGTAAGTAGGTCATGATTGAAACAGTTATGACAGATTCCTATGACGCGTAAGAGCTATCTTTGGAAGATATGATGATGGGTGAAGACGGTATGACATGCGGGAATTGATAATCGAGTGATGTGCACTCGAGTCTCCGTCTAGCGAGCGGGGTTCGGGGCATCGCCCCGAAAAAAAATTGTGGGTTCCCACTTTTTCCTTGAGGATCGTAAAACCCTAATACGAAAATCGATAATCGAGTACTGTACACTCGAGTCTCCACCAAGTGCCCCGAATTTTTTTTGGGTTCCTACTTTTCTGCAAAACGGTGAAACCCCAATACAGAAATTGATAATCGAGTACTGTACACTCGAGTCTCCATCTAGCGCGCGGCGAGCTTCGGGGCATTGCCCCGAATTTTTTCATGGTGAAATTGATGGGCGAGTGTTATACACTCGAGTCTCCATCTAGTGCGCGGGGTTCGGGGCAGCGCCCCGAAAAAATTTTTGGGTTCCTACTTTTTCTGGAGAGTGTTCAAACACTAATACATAAATTGATAGTCAAGTGTTGTACACTTGAGTCTCCATCTAGCGCGCGACGGGGTTCGGGGCATCGCCCCGATTTTTTTTTTTTGGGTTCCTACTATTTTGGAGAGTGTTTAAACCCTAATACAGAAATTGATAGTCGAGTGTTGTACACCCGAGTCTCCATCTAGCGCGCGGGGTTCGGGGCATCGCCCCGAAAAAAAATTTGGGCTCTTACTTTTTTTGGAGAGTGTTCAAACCCTAATATCGAAATTGATAGCCGAGTGCTGTCAACTCGAGTCTCCATCTAGCGTGGGGGGTTCGGGGCATCGCCCCAATTTTTTTTTTGGGTTCCTACTTTTTCTGGAGAGTGTTCAAACCCTAATACAGAAATTGATCGCTTCGCTTGTACACCCGAGTCTCCATCTAGCGCGCGGGGTTCGGGGCATCGCCCCGAAAAAAATTTTGGGCTCTTACTTTTTTTTGGAGAGCGTTCAAACCTTAATATCGAAATTGATAGCCGAGTGCTGTCAACTCGAGTCTCCATCTAGCGTGGGGGGTTCGGGGCATGGCCCCGAAATTTTTTTTGGGTTCCTACTTTTCTGGAGAGTGTTCAAACCCTAATACATAAATTGATAGTTGAGTGCTGTCATCTAGCTCGCGGCGGGGTTCGGGGCATCGCCCCGAATTTTTTTTTGGGTTCTTACCTTTCTGGAGAGCGTTGAAACCCTAATACAGAAATTGATGGGCGAGTGTTATACAGTCGAGTCTCCATCTATCGTGCGGGGTTCGGGGCACCGCCCCGAAAAGAATTTTGGGTTCCTACTTTTTCTGGAGAGTGTTCAAACCCTAATACAGAAATTGATAGTCGAGTGTTGTACACTTGAGTCTCCATCTAGCGCGCGGCGGGGTTCGGGGCACCGGCCCGAATTTTTTTTTTTTTGGGTTCCTACTTTTTCTGTAGAGTGTTCAAACCCTAATACAAAAATTGATAGTCGAGTGCTGTACACTTGAGTCTCCATCTAGCGTGCAGCGGGGTTCGGGGCACCGGCCCGATTTTTTGTTTTTTGGGTTCCTACTCTTCTGGAGAGCGTTGAAATGCTAATATAGAAATTGATAGTGGAGTGTTGTACACCCGAGTATCCATCTAACGCGTGGGGTTCGGGGCAACGCCCCGAAAAATAATTTGGGTTCCTACTACTTTCTGGAGAGTGTTCAAACCCTAATACAGAAATTGATAGTCGAGTGCTGTCATCTAGCTTGCGACGGGGTTTGGGGCATCGCCCCGAAATTTCTTTTGGGTTCTTACTTTTCTGGAGAGCGCGGAAACCCTACTACAGAAATTGATGGGCGAGTGTTGTACACCCGAGTAACCATCTAGTGCGCGGGGTTCGGGGCACCGCCCCAAAATTTTTTTTGGGTTTCTACTTTTTCTGGAGAGTGTTCAAACCCTAATACAGAAATTGATAGCCGGGTGCTATACACTCGAGTCTCCATCTAGCGCGCGGGGTTCGGGCCATCGCCTCGAATTTTTTTTTGGGTCACTACTTTTCTGGAGAGTGTTAAAACCCCAATACAGAAATTGATGGGCGAGTGTTATACAGTCGAGTCTCCATCTAGCGTGCGGGGTTCGGGGCATCGCCCCGAAAAGAATTTTGGGTTCCTACTTTTTCTGGAGAGTGTTCAAACCCTAATACAGAAATTGATAGTCGAGTGTTGTACACTTGAGTCTCCATCTAGCGCGCGGCGGGGTTCGGGGCACCGGCCCGAATTTTTTTTTTTTTGGGTTCCTACTTTTTCTGTAGAGTGTTCAAACCCTAATACAAAAATTGATAGTCGAGTGCTGTACACTTGAGTCTCCATCTAGCGTGCAGCGGGGTTCGGGGCACCGGCCCGATTTTTTGTTTTTTGGGTTCCTACTCTTCTGGAGAGCGTTGAAATGCTAATATAGAAATTGATAGTGGAGTGTTGTACACCCGAGTATCCATCTAACGCGTGGGGTTCGGGGCAACGCCCCGAAAAATAATTTGGGTTCCTACTACTTTCTGGAGAGTGTTCAAACCCTAATACAGAAATTGATAGTCGAGTGCTGTCATCTAGCTTGCGACGGGGTTTGGGGCATCGCCCCGAAATTTCTTTTGGGTTCTTACTTTTCTGGAGAGCGCGGAAACCCTACTACAGAAATTGATGGGGGAGTGTTGTACACCCGAGTCTCCATCTAGTGCGAGGGGTTCGGGGCACCGCGTACATGACTGGGGGCACTTAGAATCAAGGTGAGCATGGTGGGATGAGTCGAGCGAAAAATCGACACGAGTTGACCCCAGGATGATTTTCATTGCGCACTTGGATGGAATTGGAGTTTGGCGCTCTAGGCGCGCGCGGGGAGGAAACAAACTCGAGTTGGCACTTATTAATAGTTCTCATCGCAAACGCCACCGTGGTGGAATTGCACTTGGAAGATTTTTTCGCCCTTGCGCAAGAATCACGAACCCCACCCCGGATGGAATTGCACTTTGGAAGATATCTCGCTCACAAACCCCACCCGGAAGGAATTGCAGTTTGGAAGATCTCTCGCTCACAAACCCCACCCGGATGGAATTGCACTTTGGAAGATCTCTCGCTCACAAACCCCACCCGGATGGAATTGCACTTTGGAAGATCTTTCGCCCTTGGGTGAGAGTTACAAACCCCGCCAGGGTCGAATTGCGCTTTGGAAGATTTTTCACCCTTGCAAAAATTACAAACCCCGCCTGGGTGGAATTGGACTTGGAAGATTTTTCGCCCTTACAAACCCCACCCGGATGGAATTGCACTTTGGAGGATTTTCCGCCCTTGGGCGAGAATTACAAACCCCGCCGGGGTGGAATTGCACTTTGGAGGATTTTTCGCCCAAACCTAAACCCCGCCAGGGTGGAATTGCACTTGGAAGATTTTTCGCCCTTGGGCGAGAATCAAAAACCCCGCCGGGGTGGAATTGCACCTGGAAGATTTTTCGCCCTTGCGCGAGAATCAAATACCCCGCCGGGGTGGAATTGCAGTTGGAAGATTTTTCGCACTTCTGTGATAATCACAAACCCCGCTGGGGCGGAATTGCACTTGGAAGATTTTTCGCCCTTGGGAGAGGATTACAAACCCCACCCGGGTGGAATTGGACTTGGAAGATTTTTCGCCCTTACAAACCCCACCCGGATGGAATTGCACTTTGGAGGATTTTTCGCCCAAACCCCGCCGGTGTGGAATTGGACTTGGAAGATATTTCGCCCAAACCCCACCCGGATGGAATTTGTACTTTGGAAGATCTTTCGACCAAATGCCGCCGGTGTGGGATTTTTCGCCCTTGGGCAAGAATCACAGACCCTGCCGGGGTGAAATTGCACTTGGAAGATTTTTCGCCCTTGGGCGAGAATTACAAACCCCACCCGGATGGAATTGCACTTTCGAGGATTTTTCGCCCGAACCCCGCCGGGGTGGAATTGCACTTGGAAGTTTCTTTCGCCCTTGCGCGAGAATCGCAGAACCCGCTAGGGTGGAATTGCACTTGGAAGATTTTTCGCCCTTGGACGAGATTCGCAGACCCCGCCGGGGTGGAATTGCGCTCGGAGTATTTTTCGCCCTTGCACGTGAATCACAGACCCCGCCGGGGTGGAATTGCGCTCGGAGTATTTTTCGCCCTTGCGGAGATGACAAACCCCACCCGGGTGGAATTGGACTTGGAAGACCTTCCGACCTTGGGGGGAGAATCACAAACCCCACACGGATGGAATTGCACTTGGGAAGATCTTTCGCCCTTGGGCGAGTTACAAACCCCGCCGGGGTGGAATTGCACTTGGAAGGTCTTTCGCCCTTGCGCGGGAATCGCAAACCCCGCAGGGGTGGAATTGCACTTGGAAGATGTTTTGCCCTTGGGCGAGAATCACAAACCCCACCGGGATGGAATTGCACTTTGGAGGATCTTTCGCCCAAACCCCGCCGGTGTGGGATTTTTCGCCCTTGGCCAAGAATCACAAACCCCACCGGGGTGGACTTGCACTTGGAAGACTTTTCGCCCTTGGGCGAGAATTACAAACCCCACCCGGACGGAATTGCACTTTCGAGGATTTTTCGCCCAAACCCCGCCGGGGTGGAATTGCACTTGGAAGATTTTTCGCCCTTGGGCGAGAATCGCAGACCCCGCCGGGGTGGAATTGCACCCGGAGTATTTTTCGCCCTTGCGCGTGAATCACAGACCCCGCCGGGGTGGAATTGCGCTCGGAGTATTTTTCGCCCTTGCGGAGAATACAAACCCCACCCGGGTGGAATTGCACTTGGAAGACCTTTCGACCTTGGGGCGAGAATCACAAACCCCACACGGATGGAATTGCACTTGGGAAGATCTTTCGCCCTTGGGCGAGTTACAAACCCCGCCGGGGTGGAATTGCACTTGGAAGGTCTTTCGCCCTTGCGCGAGAATCGCAAACCCCGCCGGGGTGGAATTGCGTTTGGAAGATGTTTTGCCCTTGGGCGAGAATCACAAACCCCACCGGGATGGAATTGCACTTTGGATGGTCTTTCGCCCATACCCGGCCGGTGTGGGATTTTTCGCCCTTGGGCAAGAATCACAAACCCCACCGGGGTGGACTTGCACTTGGAAGATTTTTCGCCCTTGGGCGAGAATTACAAACCGCACCCGGATGGAATTGCACTTTCGAGGATTTTTCGCCCAAAACCCGCCGGGGTGGAATTGCACTTGGAAGATTTTTCGCCCTTGGGCGAGAATCGCAGACCCCGCCGGGGTGGGATTGCACTCGGAGTATTTTTCGCCCTTGCGGAGATTACAAACCCCGCCCGGGTGGAATTGGACTTGGAAGACCTTTCGCCCTTGGGGCGAGAATCACAAACCCCACACGAATGGAATTTCGGTTGGAAGGTCTTGCGCGAGAATCGCAAACCCCGCCGGGGTGGAATTGCACTTGGAAGATGTTTTGCGCTTGGGCGAGAAATCGCAAACCCCACCGGGATGGAATTGCACTTTGGAGGATCTTTCGCCCAAACCTCGCCGGTGTGGGATTTTTCGCCCTTGGGCAAGAATCACAAACCCCGCCGGGGTGGACTTGCACTTGGAAGAGTTTTCGCCCTTGGGCAAGAATTACAAACCCCACCCGGATGGGAATTGCACTTTCGAGGATTTTTCGCCCAAAACCCCGCCGGGGTGGAATTGCACTTGGAAGATTTTTCGCCCTTGCGTGAGAATCGCAAACCCCACCGTGGTGGAATCGCACTTGGAGTATTTTTCTCCCTTGCGCGAGAATCACAAACCCCGCCGGGGTGGAATTGCACTTGGAGTATATTTCGCCCTTGCGGAAATTACAAACCCCACCCGGGTGGAATTGGACTTGGAAGACCTTCTGCCCTTGGGGCGAGAATCACAAACCCCACACGGATGGAATTGCACTTGGGAAGATCTTTCGCCCTTGCGCGAGTTACAAACCCCGCCGGGGTGGAATTGCACTTGGAAGGTCTTTCTACCTTGCGCGAGAATCGCAAACCCCGCCGGGGTGGAATTGCACTTGGAATATCTTTTGCCCTTGGGCGAGAATCACAAACCCCACCCGGATGGAATTGCACTATGGAATATCTTTCGCCCTTGGGCGAGAATCACAAACCCCACCCGGATGGAATTGCGCTTTGGGAAGATCTTTCGCCCTTGGGCGAGAATCACAAACCCCACCCGGATGGAATTGCGCTTTGGGAAGATCTTTCGCCCTTGGCCGAATTACGAACCCCACCGGGGTGGAATTGCACTTGGGCGAGAATTACAAACCCCAGCCGAATGCAATTGCAAGATTTTTCGCATCTGCAGAAATTACAAACCCCGCCCGGATGGAGCCGGACTTGGAAGATCTTCTGCCCCTCGACAAATTACAAACCCCACCCGCATGGAATTTACAAAACCACCCCCTTGCGGATCGAATTGCGCTTGGAAAGATTCTGAGCCCTTTCGAAAATTACAAACCCAATTTGTAAACCCCACCCGGATGGAATTGCGGTTGGAAGATTTTCAGCGCTTGGGGAAATTTGCAAAACCCCACCCGCATGGAATTTGCAATCCCCACCAGGATGGAATCGCGCTCGGAAGATTTCTAGCACTTGGGGAATTTCGCAAACCCCACCCGGATGGAATTGCGGTTGGAAGATTTTCAGCACTCGGGGAAATTCGCAAACACCTCCCGAATGGAATTTGCACGCTTGGGGGATTTTCAGCATAAACCCCACCCGGATGGAATTGCGCGCTTGGAAGATTTTCAGCGCTTGGGGAAATTTGCAAAACCCCACCCGGATGGAATTGTGCGCTTGGAAGATTTTCAGCACTTGGGGAAATTCGCAAACCCCACCCCGGATGGAATTGTGCGTTTGGGAAGATCGCCAGCACTCGGAAAATTCGCAAATTGTGCGCTTGGAAGATTTTCAGCACTTGGGGGAATTCGCAAACCCCACCCGGATGGGATTTGCGTGCATGGAAGATTTTCGGCACTTGGGGGAATTCGCAAACCCCACCCGGATGGAATTTGCGCGCATGGAAAATTTTCAGCCCTTGGGGAAATTCGCAAACCCCACCCGGATGGGAGAATTTGCACTTGGAAGATTTTTTGGCCTTGCGGGAATTTCAAACCCCACGGGAAGCAATATTTTCGGCACTTGGGGGAATTTGCAAACCCCACCCGGATGGGAGAATTTGCACTTGGAAGATTTTTTGGCCTTGCGGGAATTTCAAACCCCACGGGAAG